>BPLQ01015128.1:442500-626687 GCA_021605075.1 Caerostris darwini | reverse complement strand
AGCCCTTAACTTGGGGCAAAAACAAGAGGAATATTAATAAATACACTAAAACAACCAGGAACACCCGGAACAAAAACACCGCAAATCTGAAGCATTGCTTCCACCATCCATGGGATTATTAGTGGGTGGAACAAGGTTTATCATTTGGCGTTTTTGGTTAGGGGATTTTTTGAGTCCGTTTGGTGGAATACTGAGACCAGATATTGCACAAGATTTTCGATTGTTTTTTGGAATATTTCAATTAGAGAAGAGTAGTCTTGTTCCATTTTAATCGTAATGTTCTGAACAATACTTTCTACTCTTTGATTTACGATTTTTTCTATGTTTGGATCTGTCGTGTTAGTTTTAGCAGCATCGGAGTAATCAGTTTTAGGTGATTGAGCATATATGCGTCGTGCCTCGCCAATAGTTAAATGATTTCTGCACTTGAACTCGAGGAGTTTTTGTTCATGGATATGACGTGGGCAGATTTTGGAAGTAGCTGGATAAGGTCGAGTACAATGAATGCATTTTCCCGGACCTCGACACATTCCTTCATGGTTTACACCACACCGAGGGCAAATGTTCCTGTCACAGACACGTGTTGCATGAGTAAATTCATAACAATGCAAGCACTGTCAGACTCTATCGACAAATTGGCGAATTTTTTGGTTGGTGAACCATATCTTAATAGAATACGGCAAAAAAGTTCCCCAAATTGTAATGAGTACCGGAGAAAATTCTTGAGTAGAGTTCAGTTTAACAAAGCGGCGCAACTCAATCACTTCCATGTCATTTGTATGCATAATTTCAGCTGCTAATTCCAACAATGGTAGATTGGTAGGTATATCAAAGATTAGAAATCGCTCCGTTAAATTTTCAAAAGTTACTGCCGTAGAAATTGGCGTTTCCAGAATTTTGTCAAGATTTAAGATCTGTGCAGCGCACACCGGATCGGCAGTGGAAAATATAAGTTTTCCTTGCCTTGAAAATTTCATGTTAGTAATATGATCATGTCTATTTACGTGTTTTTTAATATCAGCCTGAATAAGGAAAGGATTTGAACGCGGAATTTTAAGTTTTGCATCAACGTGTTGGCATATAATGTCAATTTCCTCAAAACTTTTTTCACACAATCGCAACACCAGTTCATTAATTGATTTTGAGCTTTTGTAGTAATTATTAGTATTGGAAGTCATGCTGGTACTTCTTTGACCATCGTTCATACTGAATTGTGAATTGTCCTCATCCAACAAAAAGGTTGACTAGTTAAATGAAACAACCGGAAAGAAGAGAAAAACAAAAAAGAAAAGGTAATCTTACCTTACACCTTGAAAAAGACCAAAAAGATACAGTTATTGAAGAATTATCAAGAACAGGTAAACAAACCAGCAAGTAAGCAACGCCCACTTGAAACACAGCTATGTACTCTCAGCACTCAGGGAAACCTAACCAAGTTAAGCTGACTTGTCTACACTCACACATCCGAAGCCCAAACTCATCAACCCAAATAAAAAGGTCTTCGACATTTTATAAAAGTTTATCAACTCAAAAGTATTTAAATGTAGGCATTATAGATGTTTACAAACTTGTATACTAATTACAAGTATTCTATTGAATTAGATTTGTTGCTCTACTGTCATCTTTTGTACACAAAGGATAATCAGACAAAGACCTACGGTTTAAAGTGGATTCTGAATTACTACAAACATCCATGGCACTGCTGGGATTTGAGCCTGAAATATGTAGTAAACAGCACTACCCACTCGACAATCAGGCTCCCTATTGAATTGGGAGGAGATTACGTTGAAGCTTAATATCAAATGTACGTATATCTTTTGTGTTAAATTCTATGTGTTAACTAATCTAATGTTAAACACTTTGAATACAATGTGCATGTTAGGAAATGTCTCTCATTCAAATGCAGAGAATTTTTAAAATGAAATATACATTTTTAAGAATTTTGATTTGATTTTAATCATTTATTATTTTACGGTTTGAAAAATTCTTTTTGCAGCTTAAAATCAATATATCTTCAAATCCCTAATGTATTTTAAAAGCACAGGAAAATTTCTGAAAAACAAATTAACAACAACATCTAATAAATTGAAACTACTCTAGTATACAGATTACAATTAAGAGCAGACACAAATTCTCTGTTTGCCTCCATGGTCTGATAATCCACACTACATTGACATAAATGTTCAATGTTCAGAAGGGTGCAAACATTGTCTAATTCAGGCCATTAAAAAAGTTAAATTATTTTTCAGTTCATACATTATGCTTTTACCTTTTTTATCCACTTTGTAATCATTAAATACATGAGTCTGTATTTCCTAAATGTATTTATTCAAAGATTAGCAGTGCAAAATGAACCAAGGGTGCAGGGACCATGTATACTTGCTGAAAATTTGATTCTGTACTCATTGTTTTGGATGCCAGAGTTGTTTAGACGGTGTTAGAAAATATGGGTTAGAATAGTTAAGATAAAAAATAACATTTCTCTCTTTTTTGGAAAAAAATATCTATTTGTAATTTAAAATTGATTTTTAATACTTTTATATTCCTTCTCTGGAAATCAAACAAATATGAACTAATTTAGAAAATAATCTTAATTCATTTTCTTTTTTGCACAACTTACAAAAGATCGAATTAGATCAAAATGAAATATGCAAACCTAAATGATGGATAAAAAAATACATTTTGAGATAATTTCAAACTGCATTTTAAAGAAAAAATTAAAAAATTTTAATGAAACTAATTTGAAATTTACAAAAGTAACAACTTTGATGACTTTATTTTAATAAAATTTACTCTTAAAGAATAAAAACTATCAAAATTATTATCTAGTTATTAATTATGTGCTAAACCTTAAATAATTTACCTGTAAATCTTTCATAGGATTCCAGTCATGTTCCACAAATATTACAGTGTCTGCTCCAGTAAGATTCAAACCCAAGCCTCCTACTTGAGTTGTAAGAAGTAAAGCATCTATAGATGGGTCATTATTGAATTTATGAACAACTGAATGACGCATTCCAGGAGGGATGCTTCCATCTAATCGCAAGTAACATACACTTGGCATCAAGGATCTTCAAAAAATTAAAATTAAAAGAATTACAATTATATGCACAATAAACAAATCAAATTAAACTGCATTACATTTTTAATATCTCATTATTGCAAAGAATAAGTTTAATTGAGAAAATATTTAAAAGTAAACATGAATTAAAATTTTTTTATATGAAAATAATGCTAAATTAAGAGATATATAACATAATAAATAAATCAAACTAGAAAAATTAATTAGGTATATACTTAAAATATTCTGCATAATTATTTTTTATTTGCTATATAATAATAAATAATTTAAAAAAAATGTTAGTATAATTATTAGATGAAAATAAAAAAAAATACTGTTATGAAATCATATCTACAAAATATTCAACAATTAACTAAAATATGAACTTCCATTACAAAAGATCCAAAATTATAAATTTTGTGGTTTTTTTTTTTTTTTTTTTTTATAAACTTACTTAAATAAATCTTCTTCTACAATGTCAAGCATGCCTTTGAGTTGACAGAATATTAAAGCCCGATGCTGATTGACAGCTGGGGTTGGTTCATTAGATTCTGTGGTAGGATTTGATATGCCAATGCCACAGTCCTGTAACAGCTGCCTGTTAAAAAATATTCATAATAATTAATTTTTTATACACACATTAATTTTTTATAATATTGTATTAAATAATTAATCATTACAGAAATAACAGAAAAATGTACAACTCAATTACTTTTAAAAAATAAAATAAATATTTTAAAATTAAAATCTAATTACATAAATTAAAAATTTAATGAAAAATATTAAAGTAAAACCCAACAAATTTAATCACTTCATTGTTAACTTACTTCCTGCTTTCCGAATTTAGGCCAGATCCATCAGATAATTCATTCAATAGGCCTGATTCATTCATATAAACTCATTTGCACAAAAGCAAATTTACAATCATAATTTTTTTAAATTTGAAAACGAGACCCTAATTGACATTTTTTTTATTGTTTTACACATTTTTAAAAAATTATTATGGAAAGTTTACATTTTGGGAGTTGATGATCACAGGAAGCTAGTCGCATGAAAAATTTTGGATATAATTCATCCCTTTTTTTTTCTAATCATATTTATTATGTGACATCTTTTATAAATATTCACAAAATTTGATAAAAATTATGTTTCAAATTTTGGAAAACAAATTCTTTTGACTGGTGCAAACATTTGAAAAAATATATACTAATAAGAATGCAAGATATGGTTCAATTTATGCAAACTTTATATTAACATTAGGTAAATTTTTGAATGGCATATCTTCAAAACTTTTTTTAAATATCTACAAACATATTACTTACTAATTTTATCATGCAAAATGGATTGCATTAAAAATCTCTGGTCTTATAATAGAAATTTTTTTAACTTAAAAGCTAATTAATTTTATTAATCATTTGGATAGCACCATAAAAATTTTTCTTTCATTTCTTTTGAACCATTTTCAATAATATCAGTTACATGATGATCTAATGACTATGAAAGTTATTAAGAGTGTTCTATATTTTCAGGAGCTGGAAGTATTGTATACCTGATGTGAATTTTCATACACCTAATTCTGCTTTTACAAAATAGATACATTACCAAAGTCCATAAGAAATCAGGAGTCATAAGAAATCAGGAAAAATAAAATAAGTCTTGAATTTTCATGTTAGGATCTTAAACATTTTATTTCGTAACGATTGCATATGGATGAAATAAAGTAAATTGTCACATGTCAGGAAAAAAATGTTTCTAATTCATGAACACAGAATTCAGTAATATTAGGAAGGACGGGCTCTTTGTTTTTATTAGGCCAAATAGCTTGCCAACATGTATTCAAAATTGATGTTGTAATTTAGCTAGTGCTAATTTGATTTGACTGATACAATCCATAATTGGAAATTTTACCATACATCAATAATTGTTGATGTTTCATTGTTCAGTTTGAAATGATTGAAATGTTTGCTACATGTAGTATGTTTTAAATGTTGAATGCTTTTGTTACAGTTGAATTATGTAAGGGCTACCAAAAAACGTTTCATGTAAAAATGAATTCCCACAAATGGAAATAGCATTACATTCCTTGTCTCCAATGTCACAATTATAAAAATAAAATTTGCTTAAAATTTGGGTTGATCATTTAAATAAAAATCATGTAAAAACAGAATTGAGTGTACAATATTATATTTTTAATGTGGATAACAGTATGAGCATAGATGTGACATTTCATTTTTTTCACATTAATTATAATATTAGCCTTTTCTTTATTCACTTGAACTCTTATATTACATTTTATTTTATAGGATAAAAATTTATTTCTTGCATACAGATAAAAGAATATTTTTAAAAATGTGCATGAAATTTCTTTTTGCAATGTCTTAAATATATATATCTATATATATATATACTTTTTTTTTTTATTCTACAACAATTGAAAATTACTTTTGATGACCACTAATAAAACAAATCATGAAATTTTCATCAAATTGACACTGTTTTTATTTATTTTTGTTTCTTCCCTACAGTTATTTAAAACAGAACAAACTTACCTAAGTGCACATAACTTAGCAGCATGATTTATGTCTTTTAAGCTTGAACTTTGTTCTTTAAGTTCTTTGGATACAGGTTCAAATTCTGGATGACTTGGAGATAATACTAATTTAGGATGATTGCAGACTTTACGCAGATACTGAAGAGCCTAAGATAAATAAAATTGCCTTAAAATTCCTATATTGAATTGTGAGTATACATCTATATATAATAATTGAGTACAATTTTTAAAGATTTAAATTATAATATATGAGTCAGTTTTACAAGGAAATCATCATCTTCATTATTATAAAATGTTTCTAAAAATGTACAATTTTAAGGATATCAAAATTTAAAACACAACTATTTGAATTTTTTATTATAGTTATAAAAAGGTAATTTTATATAGTGCTTCAAATTTTAATATTCTAACAATAAATTTACCTGAAATACATGAGATGTTCCTGAAGTATTAGTAGTTTCACCTTCAGTAAGAGCATTATCAACAGCTTGCTTAGCTCGACTTTTAGTGAAATCTTCATATAATCTTATCTAAATTACATATATAAAAAAAAAGCATTAAAAAATTATTCTAAAATTGTACCAAAAATAAAAACATAGCTATATTACATATTGCATTTATTAATTTTTTTTAAAATTTTAATGAAGTTTATGGACTCTAATACTTAAAAGAGAGAGAAAAATCAATTTATCATATACAAATCTGCAAACAAAATAGTAACAAATAATAAGACCAAAAATGAGATAGTTGGACCTTCTGCAGATATGTAGTTTATATAGATGAGCTCTTAAATGATGCTGTATCACAAGACAAAAAATAAATACTGCTAATTTAAAATGAAAATTAAATTGGTATCATAATATAGAATTATTTCTTTTAGGCAGTGGTTTTCAACACTTTACCTATATCTCCTCCACTTTAAAAAAAGATAAAATACCTAATGGCCCAATTGTACTAAATATCTGTACTGTTCATATTTTGTTTAATTTATTTTCAATTAACAATAAAAGAATATGGATTATCTATTCAAAATTAAAAACATTTATTTGTAAAGATAGAAAGTTTTATAACCAGTGTTTTTCTACAAGAAAAATTGTAGTGATAACAGGAAAATATTTAATTTATAACTGCAAAAATTACCAATCATTTAAATGTCATGGCCAACAAAACAATAAATAAACGAAAGGCAATTCATGCTTTATCAATCATATAAATACATGGAATTTCTGACAAAATTTCCATTTAGAATAGGAGAAAATTTTTACCAAATCACAAAAAAAAACTAATATTAAACAGATTTAATTAAAACTTAAGAATGTATCAAAAATAAAATATTTACTTGTAAAGGACTTAGTTCACAATAATAATCTTGTATAATTTTAGGAGGAAGATCTTTAAGGACATCCTCTTTCATCCTTCGAAGAAGGAACGGCAGCACTTGACGATGTAGAGCTTCCATTGCTAAAACACCTAATAAAAAAAAAGTGCAATGAATTACATAACAATTAATTTGAAATGGCACTTCCAATATGTTAAAATTTTTATGTCTTTAAAATATACATATCTTTTTAATTTTTTTTATTAATTTATAATTATAAATGTATTTAAATTATAACTGAAATAAAAAGATTTTTTTTAACTAAGCTAGTACGATAACTTTTGTTGTTTTCCACCTACAGTGAGCATTAGTTTAGGATTTTAGGGGCAAAATTTTTAATAAAAGTCATTTGTTGTTGTTGTTGTTTCTTATCCCACTTGGCTGGCCAAGCCCACAAGCCCACAAGCCCATATGGACTCATAATTGAAGGGGAAGGAAGCAGCTTCTGTTGTGATGGAGCACCCGTAGGTAGAAGCCTGACTTTTGCTCCGTGACGCTCTTACAGTCATAGAAGACCGGGACCTACGGCTTAAAGTGGATTCCGAACCACTACAAACATCCATGGCACCGCCGGGATTCGAACCCGAAACCTGTGGCACCGAGCGCTAGACACTCGGCCATTCAGGTCCCAAATTTGCCAACGGCACGCAGTGTTCCCAGGTGGTCACCCACCCAAGTACTGACAGCGCCCAATGATGCTTAACTTCGGTGATCTAACGAGAACCGGTATATTCAGCATGGTACGGCCGTTGGCGTGATAAAAGTCATTTAGACTGACAATACAGTTCTATAAAGAGTCTGTGTAGCACTTGGAAAATTAAGAAAAGTCTTACACAATCAATCATATTGATGGTCTCCCTAGCATAAAAATTATGTCAATAAGAGCAATTATGTTTAAATACTTACTACCTTTGTTAATTTTTAAAAATTAACAACAAGTGAACAAATATATTAGAATGTTAAATTAAATATAATCCTTCAAAAGAGCAAAAGTTACAATATTAACAATTTTTTATCATAGCAAACATTAAGAATGCAATAAAATTGCAAAGAAAACAAATTACCAGTTTCTTGCTCTTTTGAAGATGATTTAGCATCTCTGCTTTGTAAAATAGGTTTGCTATATCGAGCTGTAAACTGCTTTTCACTTCCCAGGAAACCAGGCATAAGAAAATCAAATAGAGACCACAATTCCAATACATTGTTTTGAATAGGAGTACCAGACAAAATCAAGCGATGATTAGCTGAAAGCTGTTTTATAGCCCGAGCCAACTAAATATGGATAACAATACATGGCATTAAAATTAAAAACACGGAAGTTATTTTAAAATAGTTTCCATCAATGAGTTAAAATATATCAATTTAAGTACATGATAATACTACACGAAATTTTTTTTTAAACAATCATTATTTTATAAAAATATAACAAAATTTACTAAAAAATAAGACAATATCTAATATACATAATCTATTTTTTATAGTAATACAATGGAATTCAAACTGTATTCTTCTGAACTCTAAGGTTCTGTTCTGTATTAATATCCTAAATTTTCTGCTGATTACTTTTTTTATTATTTTATAATGATATTTATCTCTTACTGGATATACACTTTCAGATCTCAAATGTTAGTAATACTTGATATGAAACTTTAGAAAATATTATTTTTAATGCAAATAATTTTAAAGCACATGCATAAGACAGTGTAATAAGAAGCATGATGCTTAATATGTTATTCTCATTTATGTGCTTTAAGCTTTTAAGCTGCAAGACTACTTTAAGAGCAAGAAATAGAACGTTGAGTATAAATATTCCCAATACTTCAATAAGTAGATATAAAAATTTTATAAAACAAAATTGTCCATTAACCTTTTTTTTATATAAACTTTGAGCATTTTCAGTTAAATTTTCTTAATTAATCAACCATATATATATTTTGCTTTTCAATAAATATATTTTTCAATGCCTATGTGCTGTGCATCCCAAATTTTTAGTTCTCAGCACTTTTCCCTGATGAATCTGGAATTGCCTCGAGTCAAATGCTGACAAACACATTTTTAAGATCACCAAATAAGTAATTGAACAAATGTTACTCATTATATTTAGTGAATTAGATAAGTTTGTTAATAACTGTATATTTTCTCGCATCTTAAAATCAAACCGGGCATATCGACTTTCTATATTAATCCCTGATTAACACTCAACTTTTAATGTAGCATCTGCAGCAATCTCAGTTTCATACAAATAACATGCCAAAAAAGAAATCAAGTTTATTTTAACCTCCCATTACATTTAATTAAAAATAAATATATGGCAGAAATCATATACGACAGTCTTAATAGTCAAAATGGACTTCAATTCAGAATTTTTCACATATTAAATATTCTTACAAATGATGTATTGCATAGGAAGTTACTAAAAGTATCATTGCTCCAATAAGCTAAAAATTTGAAATATTAATATTAATCTTCATTGCATTGCAGTTTGAAGCTTCAATTAGTAGCAATTACAAATTTTTTTGTAGCAGCTAGAAAGCCTACATACATTATTCTTCATGAATATATACACATATATATCATTTAACAAAAGACCATTTAAAATTTAAATACTAAAAGATTTTATGATTTATCTCAAGTTTGAAGACTACTGAAATAGTACAATATAAAAACATAATTCTTATACATTAATATTACTTGACATGAAAAACAACAAAAAAAAAAAAAAAAAAAAAAAAAAAAAACCTTTGTTTTTCCATTTTTTATTATGTGACCTTCATCAAGAATACAGTAATTCCAATGAATTTTTCCAAAAAAGTCAATGTCATTCCTAACAATATCATATGATGCAATGACCAAATTATGGGTTTTTGCTTTAGCTCGTAACCTTAAAAAAAATAATTTAATTAAGCATAAGAAAGTATTTAATCGAAACTGCTAAAATTAAAATCATAAAATTTATTATAATCTATAAATCAACAAAAATATTACTAATAATAATATACATGCGATAAGTATTCTCAAATTCTTTATTTTATGTTAAATCTGACTCTACAGTAAAAAACTACATCTAAACATATAACTCAACACAAGAATTGGCATTATAAAAATTATGCAAAAACATTTACTTTTTAATTACCCTCTGATAATATAATTAACATTCTAAAATAATAACAATGATAATAATAATTAGTTTTCCAAAATCTACATAGTAAATTTCTACTCGGTGTCACTCAATGAGTTCTCCATAATATTTAGAATAAAATTAACATGAACAGGAGAAAAACAATTAAGTTATGATATCAATATTATTATGTTATAATAAGATATATTATTCTATTTGGCAAGACTTATGTAAGTTGTTATTGTTCTAATGCAGCTGGCAATACAGAGACAGTCAATCTTTATGCATAAACAGGCAGTTAACAGAGATTATGTTACTCATTTAGCAGTACCCAGGGGGCATGTGTAGCTTGAAGATATGCTATGGATGCTAGTACCACTACTCTACGATCTTATTAGGGGGACCTACAGTTTAAACTGGATTCCGAACCACTACAAATATCCATGACACCGCCGGGAATCGAACTCAAAACTTGTGGTACTGAGCACCAGAGTGCTGGTCACTTGGCCCCTACTTATGTAAGTAAAAAGCATGACTTTTATATATGATAAAGCATGCTTTTATATTATTTTTTTTTTTCATGAGAATTAAAAATTTTATCCCAGTTATTATTTTATACATTAATTTCCTATTTTTCTGTTATTGTTATAAATTTGATAACAAAAGTAGATAACAAACATAGTGTGTTTAAATCCAGAATTTAAAATAAAATGATGATTGTTACAGATAATCAATTTGTTATCATTTAAGCCCAATTACTCAAATGAAGTATATTGCATATAATTTTTTGTTTATGTAAAATTGCACAAATTAGCATTAAATTAAAACAAAAAAAAGGTCAATACAATAACGCATGAAATAAAGGGAAAAAAGTATTTTAAAAAGAAATAAATATTTTTTGATTAGAAAAATCAATGTTTTCATATTAGTTACCAAATGTTCTAATTAGATGCCCGAGTTCAGCAAGCAAAATTCAATAAATCTTTAATATGTCTGTTAATGATTGGAATAGTAATATTATATTTTTGCCTATAACACAAATTTGCAGCAGCAATATAACAAATAATTTTGAAAGTTAATATGAAGTATGTGATGCATAATTTCTCAATCAAATTAAAAATTTGAAATGTACAAGTTAAGATGGTATATATTAACTATATTTATTAAAAAAACATACACAGAATATACCTTATTCTTTCAATAGGGGGCCCAGTATAGTGAATAGGATTCAAGTAAGATGCGCTGATAAATTTTTCGACTTCATAAATCCAATGACCAGTAAGAGTTGGTGGACAAATCACTAATGATGGAAGAGGTTTACTATCTGGACTTTTGTGTTCCTGCAATAAAATAAGGAATATAGAATTAAATCATAATTTGTATAATTAATAAAAATGTAAAATCAAATTTTGTCATTAAATATTTTTACATAATTTACTACTTACTTTATAAGCCTGCTCCCTTAAATAATGATCACCAGCCAAGATACAAATAGATTGAAGAGTTTTTCCCAAACCCATATCATCACATAATATACCATTTAGTTTATATTTGTTAAGAAATGCCAACCAGTTTACACCTTCCTAAATAAAGATTTAAATAAATAAATATATATACTCTTGGCTAAAACATAAACATTAATACCAGAATAATGATATAGACAAAACAAATAGAACATTTACCAAAATTATCTTAATAAATGAAAGATTATATTAATGCATAGTTAGTAATGCTTTGAAAATGCAGATTTTATACATTTTTTTAATTAGTAGAGTAAAACTAATTAATAAAAAGAAAGAAGTTTAACAATTTTATTGTAAATTATAAATACTAGTAATGAAAATAATAATTAATATTAAGCTGATTATAATTGAAGAGGAAGAACAATGAAAAGGATTAACACACACAACAGAGAGGATTAACCTCGATATACTTTATACAATGTCATTAGATAATTTAAAAAATATACAAGACGATTTTTTTTTTTTTTTGTATAAATGCACTTAAGATACATAATTAAAATATATTTAATTATTTCTATAAAATATCAAAAGGCTCTCTTTTGTCTTTAACTTGTTTAAAAAAACTAACAGAGTATGGCTTCTTTGCCCTATAAATTCATGCATTCTGAAACGAAAATTATTAAACGCATTCAACATATTAAATATTACCTGCTGATAAGATCGCAACTCGGCATTTATAGGTACAGGAACAACATAGGGTTCCACTTTTTTTGGATTCATCAATTGATCAAGGAACAGCCTCTCTTGTTCCTTTCTTTCTAGCAGTTTGGGATGAAGTTTTGGAGGATTTTGGATGCCACCCTATAAATAATTAAATAAATAAATAATGCTTTGATCTGCAATTGATAACAAGGTAGTGCTAAGATTTATGTGGTATGCAATTATATATTATTTCTAGGTAATATTTTAAGCGATTCAATACAATCTATATTAACAATTACGAATTTAAAAATTATAAATATATGTATCAAAAGTTAGATATATCATTTAAATACTTGTAGGGGACAAACAGAATTGCACAAATATAATTTAAAAATTATGAATGGAACTTTGATTTCAATCTTTCAATATATATTTGACAAATGAAGGTTTTACATTATTATCATATTTCAATGTTACTATCGAAACCTTGACATTAATTTAACATACATTTAATTAGACTATATAATTTTTTTTTTTAATGCGATATAAAAAAAAGATATTTCAATCTGATGCAAGGTCATATATTTTTATTTTGCTTAATGTAATTCAAACTATAAGCAACAACATAAAATGTTAAACCATGCTCTTCTACAAAGTACACATACACAAACCATGCATTTTTACACACTCAAAAAAATGTTAATAATGAATAGTCAAAATTATCAGCAAACATGAAATGAAATTTTTAAATTGTAAATTATATTTAATCACAATTATACAAATACAATAAATTATTAATGCTAAAGCATACAAATTTAAAACTGTAAATATTGTAGTAAAAAATACATTTATATTAAGGAATGTATTTTTGTCTTAGGTCAAGCAATATTACTTCATTTGATTAAGAAAAAAATTATTGTTTACACTTGTAAGAATAACTTAAATTTCTTTTACAATATTTACACATGAAATTAAATCAATTTAATTTTAAAAAATCAAGAATATAAATGAAATAAGAATAACAATTTTTCAAACACAAATTAATTTGAAAAAAAGTAGAAAAATTAAAATAATATTTACTAATAGTGATAATAGAAAGTGAGATAATGCCAAAAATAATAATGGTTGATATATTTTGCATTTTAAATATTTAATAATGTACATACAAATAATTAAAAATACAAGAGAGAATTTATTTCATTTACCTCAAGAGGCATAAGTTTGATAAGTGATGCAAAACAGTGGGTAGCCAACAACCTAACACCTTCATTCTGATCAGACATTCTGCCTAACATTGGAACAATTAAAAACACAATGTAGGGTACAATATTGAGACCAAGTTCGTCAATAATACCTAAAATATTATTAAGGTAAATGCAAAATGATACTAATTATTTATTCAGCAAAAATACCATACAGCATTGCTTTTCACTTAATGAAAATTGGCCCTAAAGTGCAGTGAATGAATTTGAAAAGATAAGGGTGCAAAATATTTTTTTTTAGTTGTTGAAAGCTGGATCTATTATTACTTCATTCTTTAATTAAAAAATCTAAAATTATTCAGATTTAGAAAATTAAAAACTAAAATCTGCATATAAATTGTAATTTGACAGATATATTTTAATGTTTTTCCATTCAAAATAACAATTCTTTTTGTTTTGTTCTTATTTCAAAAATTCTGCAAAAAGTATGTCCACATTTCTCTTCTTACTTTTACAAAGAATTAAGATAAAATATCTATCCATGGACAATATATTTGGCATTTTTATATAATTCCTTTCCACCTTAAATATGTCCTTTTTACATGAAAAATATTTCAAAATTATTTAAACTTTGTAAAAAAAATTCTAATTTGTATTCTGTTGTTAAGATGTAACATTTGTTTTAAAGTTTATATTTATTTTAATTATCAATAACACATTTGAAAGTCTTTTTTTAAAAGTAGAAATGGCTATTGAATAAAAGAATATTAAATGCAACAAATGGTTAAAAGGATACAAGCTATAGCTTCAATAGAGCCCTGTCTCTGAATTTCATTATCAGAGGCACCCAATTTCCCCAGTATTTTATCCAAGACACAATTCATAGTTTCAACAGTTATCACTTTGCTAAGTCTTCCCAAGCAACTGGCTGCTTTGTTCCGTAGTAATGATAATGGGTGATCTAAACAACAGCAGAGATGAGGCAAGATGTTGACAAGCTACAAGAAAGGTTATAACAATAATTTATGTTGAAATGATCCAATGTAAGCAAATTATAAATAATTTAAACATGTGTAAAATGTATAGAAAATATTATAGATAAAAGTCCATGTATTTATTAATTCTTTTAGGTATCAGATTGACAATTAAATTAAAACATCTCCCCCAAATAATGATTCATAATTTTTAATATCAATACATTATATTAAAAACTTAAATAATAATTTTAGTTTGGTTTTAAATTTAAATTTAAGTCTAATCAAATAAAATTTAAAAGTTTAATTTTTAAATGTAATTTTCTTAAAAGTTTCTAATCTCTAAATAATTTTATTTGAGAAATTCCTAAATGGCTTGAAGTTTTTATAATTCATTCAAGGGCTACAAATAGGCATATTTTTTTAAATTAAAAACATGTGTGGTTTAAAAGATTCATATTAAATAAGGCATTTATATAAAAGGCAAAATGTAACATAAATGAATTTTTTTTAATTTTAAAAATAGTTTTTATCTAAATATTTACAAAAGACTACATATAATATTTTTTTCAAAAATAAATAAATATAATAAAGTAACATTTTAATATTATAAATTAGATTTTAAGGATATGTAAATAATTTTTGAAAAATCAGAAAATAATGACATTACTACATTATCAAATTATGATTATCTTTCCTGAAAATAATGGAAAATGTCTATTTTATAATGTTTATAAGAAAATCAATCTGAATAATTCCAGATTGTATCTAATATTGATTAATTTAAAAAAAGAACAATTTATAAATTTTTCTAATATTTTAAATAAACCATTCTAGGATAAATTATACTATATGAATGTGAAATTAACTTTAATATTCAATGAAGTTACAAGGTGGTCACTTTCCAATCAGTAAAATTCCCTGATTTTTCAAAGTGAAATTTAAAAAATTCCAGGTCATTCACTTAAAAACGATAAGATATTTTAAAAACCCTACAAATAACAAAATCATATTACATTAGTGGTAATTAATATTTATGTTTAAAACTTGTAAAAAGTACAAATTTGATAAATATTTTAAAATTATGAACAAATGGTCAATAATTGCGGGTCAATAGAATGTCACATAAGCGAAATTATCTGAAGTAAAATTTTCAAATTTCGAACAAAATAATTATATTTTGCAACAAATCAATTAAAAAAATAGATAAAATTATAGGAACAGAATTGTCTGAAATAAAGTAAGAACAATTTAGTCCTTTTAGGTTTTAGAGAAATGTTTTCACTTGCCAAGTGAACTTTCTTCACATAAATATCTTCATTTTTGTAGCATCATGTCACTAGTTTATCTAAATTCTCTCAACTCAGTGTTTTAAGCACCGTTTCTACAGCTTAAAAAAATTAGTGAAATTTAGTGAATTTTTACCATTAGTGAAATTTATAAGGCAGAACACATGCTGGAAAATAAGTTCTTGTATTTTTTAGTATTATTTCATCAATTGCATTGACATTGCTATCAGTTATTTCATACTGAGCATAACTCTTTATTCATCTCTTTTTTCATTTGCACCAAGTAGTTAATTTTATTGTTTAAAAATAGCTGTAACTCTCAAAGTCAAGCTCATCAGATTCTTGAAACTCATTAAACAGCATCCTTTACAGTGATGCATTTTAATTATTCCATCATGTACTGATCTGGCAAGTGAAGGTAAAAACATGAGTTAAGAGGGTTTTTTTTTATTGTGTTATATAAAAATACAGTTATCACATCATTTGACCATGGAGGAAAAAGCCATATGCTTGATGACTAAATCCCGACTTATGAAAGACATGAAACTTTTCAAGATTGAAGATTCTACTCCAATATATTCCAAGAAGGGTATTAAAAAGTAAATAGTGAGTTTAAAGAAAAGTAACAGATTAAATTATCGCAAAAAATTTGATAAATATTTCATGCTAGATCTAAATTACCAAGATATAGCAAATATTGAAATTCTTCAAAATTAATTTGGATAATACACAGCAAATAAAGTATCAAGGAAATAAATGCAAAACATTAAATAAATGAATCAACAATATTCCCACTTTTAATAAAAATGTATGCATAAGATTGTTAGAAAAAAAATAACAGATTTCTATTAAAAATATACCCATGCATATGATATATATTTCATTTTAAAAAATGAATATAACATCAACATTTGTATGATTAGACCACGATAAACATAATTTTTGAGCATGAATCCTGTTTCAGCCACCCACTATCAAAAAAGTTTCTTTTCGTGCATTGCTATAGGAACAAAAAAGAAGTGGGAGTAAATATGCATAACTTCAGGAAATGAGATGGATTAATTTTTTTCCATTTTTAATAAATGTCATAAGGATGGAACATAGAGATAGTGTGGGAAATAGCAGTCAGAAATTTTTTGTTAAAAGCAGGCAAAAAAAAAGCTGAAGAATCTCATTGCTGTTTTCAGCAGAAAAAGAAGCATCAATAATAATAAAAGAATTTTTTTATGATGAAAAACTCACGATCCAATTTTATTGGGTTTTGAAAATCTATGTTAAGACATATGTTAATAGTTATTTTTCAATATACTGAAAATTGAAAGCTATACAACATTATTGATTTCCTTTTATGGTCACAAATTTTCTCTTTAATTTTGTAAATTCAATTTCACTCATGCTCCTTTACTCCAAATCTCTCCCTAAATATTTAAAAAAAAACATTTGATTGTTAAGAGAGCTAGCTAAAATTTTTCAGCCTTTGATTAATCAATTGAAAATTGTACCATATGACCTCAAAATCCAGACTTCAAAAACGGATGATACTGATAGAAATCTTTTTTGTGGCCTATGAAAAATCTGCTTTGCTGGACAATATCTTGAAAATATGGACACTGTTCTAAAGTTTGGGAGGGAAGTAGAGATCTTCAAGGTCAACCCCCTTATTTTTAAGGACTTCGCCAAGTCCTCCCTCTTGCATCACATATAAAGCATTTTTACAGTTTTGCCCCTCCCCTTCCCCATTTTCATACCTGGGAACTTCAGCTAGGGAAAGAGAAGGGAGGGGGAAAAAAAAAAAAAAAAAAAAAAAAAAAAAAAGAATTGCAGCATGAGATCTGCAAGAATCATAAAAAAGGGTTACTGTACATGTTACTGGAACCATAGTCACTTTAGCGATAGCTTCTTGTGCTTGAAATTGAGGTTTGACCACATTGAACTAAACATCAAGAAATCCCCACTTTTCTTCCATTTGACTCTGGAATTTTTCATTTTATTTTTCAAAAAATTCGTTTTTTTTTTTTTTTTTTTTTTAATTTCCAGTCTTTTATCAAGTTCCCTGACTTTTCCTGGTTCCCAGATTGAGTAGCCACCCTGTTCCAAGTATATTAATATTCATCATGATTGAATTACGCTAAATGTAAGAACATCTAAAATGAAAGTTATAAAGAGTTATACAATACATCTTACAGTAGCTTTGTAAGTAGAATAATAAGAAATAAAATTTATCATATTTATATTACTTACCTCAACATGGAGTTTTGTATTTATGAAAGAACAAATAACTTTAAGTAGTTGTAGACTGCATAATAACTCAGTCGTATTCACAATAGAAAAGACTTTGCTACCTAAAAATATGAAAAATATAGTAGAAAACCATTTATTAGAAAAGAAACCACAACGATACAAGAGCCAAATAAATAAAAAGTTTAAATTTTAAGATAATTTTGAAATATGTTATAAGATAAGTTGACAATATTGCTTCTGCTGATAGGAATTTCCATTAGCTAGAAATGAGTGCTGAGAAACAAGCATCCTCAAAGTAATAGTGTAACAACAGCTCTCCTATTGTAGAAATGCACCAAATACGAATAATTTTCTTGTAAGAATTTGGACAAAAGAAATAGTAAAACCTATTAAAGTTCATTGACAAATGAAAGTACAGTATCGTGATATATGTTTGTCACACCAGAAAGTCTACATGTTTAAGAACTTTTTACTTCTTATCCTGGTCATAAACATAGAATTACAAGGCTAGAGGGTATTATTATTGTTTAGTGGGGAAAAAAAAAAAAAAAAAAAAAAAAAAAAAAAAGATTGAATGACTGAATAAAACAGCCACAAATGAGGGTTTAGATTAAATGAATTAAACTAAATGGTGTATGACTGATTGCACAATAAAAAAAAAATAATGTTTGTCCAGAAAAGCTGAGGTACTTTAATGTGATAATCTTACATTAAAGATGAATCTTACTTTTTCTAATTAGAAGATATAGTTGGTCATCCTCAAAATTATTACAATTTCTTCATTAAACAAAATATAAAAGAATATGATTAATGAAACACTATGATTAATATTACTTGATAAACAGTCATAATTCAACAGAACTATAAAGCTACTTTTAAAGTAATATCTATAAAAACAAAGAAAGGGTTTGTAGGATGCAACTTACATAGGAAAGAGATACAGCAGCAAAGGAAATCATAATATGTTTGTGAATTATTATTTGTCACTTAAAACACCAAAAGCACAACACAAAAGTAAGCAAAATGTTGTTTTTTTTAAATAAAATTTTGATTTGTTATTAGCTATAGCAGATTATTACATGGAAGTGGCATATACATTACTCAACATAAAATTTGAATACAAAAGTAGTAATAAATACTACACTCGTATCTTTAATTCATCTTATTTCATATGACATGAATAAGGCATACCTCTAACTACAATTTAAAGAGCACTCCAAACGGACATGAGAAGTAACAGTATAAAATATTGTTTAGCAACTGCTATTAAGTATAGAATTAAAAAGTGAAGCATATGCATGAAAGACCTTATCGAAAATGATAATGTTAGGTTATTTAGAAATAACATATATAATCCGGAAACACACAGCTTCATTTTTACTGGTAAAATGGTAATACATATTTTTCTTATTTATTAAACAAAATTTTGGATGGCTGCAATTCAGTAGTTAGTTAGTTTGTTTAATTTAATTTATTTATTTTACACAAGCCTTTATATGAATAAAAAAAAAGTGTAAAAAAAAAAAAAAAAGCATTAACCAAGAAAATTTTGCCAGCCAGAAAATTGCAGTAAAATTTAATTGGCTAATTACTTAACGAATATTGATCCAATTTGGAAAATTTTTTTCTTGTTGATCTAGGTTTTGTATCAGAAGTATTGTTGCTAATTTTGATATTGTTCATGATTGGCTCTTTTGTTCTAAGTGAAAAGTTGTGTCATAGGCCTAAACCCTTGCACCCTCTAGTAAGTTCAGAGTATTATAATTGATTATATACCTTTGTTATTCCTAATCAATAAACTAAACATGACAATTTTCAAACATAATTCCACTGCGCACAGCATTCATGTGATGGAGTTACTACAGACAAAGTTGGCATTGATCACTTTTTGAAAAGGCATGGCAGGCATAAATTTCCTCAAAGATCACTGTCTTAGACCAAGTGATTTCTGGTTATGGATCTACCTTAAATCCTGGAGTTATAGAGGAATTTCTCACTTTTTACAACACTGGAAGATGCCATGAGACAATAGTCATAATTCTGCAATGAATTCAGTACTGTAATATAGAGATGGAAATATTGAACATTTTCAACTGTAAATCCTATTGAAATAAATTACTCAAGTCACTTTTTTGTGTCTTTTTGGAACAGCAACAGTGTTTTATTACCGAGATGACTTTCAACAATTTTTTTCCCATGTCCTACAAAACATCATATCATCGAGAATATCAATCTGCAAACAGCAGATATCTCCAAATAACAGATCTTTTTTATTGCATTTTAGCTTCACACTAAACTTTGGGATAACCCTTATGGGTAAGGAAAATTTTACCACCATAGAACAATTAGTATTAATAACAAAATTATAATATTATTACAAAGAAATTTGCATGTACCTGACTCACTGGGGTCAATGAAATTTTTCAAAGGTTGAAAAACAGATTCCCAGAGTTTTGGCAATTTTTCTGATAATTCTTCCCCAAAATGTTCCACGGCATGAGTGAACACATAAGTGGAACCACGGGCTTGAAGTTCAAAAAATTTTTGAGTCTGAAAAAAAAATTTTTTTAATAACAAATAGAAAAGTTAAGTTAACAAAAGCAAGGCATAAAAATTCCGAAAAATTCATTAAAGGAGTGATATCATTTCTTCTCAAACTATAAACGTTACAAAACAAACTATACATTAAAATATATTTTATATATACTACTTACGATAAAATTAAAAGAAAATTTAAAAATATTTTTTTAAACTTTTAAACTGAAATTAATCATCCATTAAAAAAAAAACTGTATCTTGAGATGTTAATATTACATGACAGTTATTTATCTGGATTATCTAGAAATCCTTTTAAAGAAAACATTAATAAACACCTTTTCTGATAATTTCAATTATAAAATGGCTTTTCTTTCTTTGAAATATTTCAAGAAATGTGAAATCATATAACACACGTTTAAAATCCTTTTTTAATCTATATATTAGGAACTTTTTATAAAAGGATATAGAAGTACAAATACAAAATCTAAAACAGGCCTATATTCAGATATATTTAGAAAATCTCTTTTTTTCGATAATTACACTTAATATAACTACATTTTTCAGAAAAATAAAGATTTAAATAAAAAATTAGGGCTTAATTTCAGTTTGTAGAACATAAGCTTATACAATACAATTTTAATTTTTTAATAAGAGAGAAAATTATTTAAAATACCTCATCATCAGAAAAAGGTTCTTCCAGTTGCACTCCCGAGAGATTCTTTTTTGATGCTACAGAATTGCTTCGTCGTAAAAGCACCTTTTCAGCAGACTGCAAATAAAAATATATATAAAAAAATAAGGCAAAATATAACTTACAAAAAATTCCTTACGAAGATAAATAAATGAATGAATAAAGTCACATCAAAACCTAAAATAAAAATTTAGTCAATATATTCTTAGATAAAACTTTAATAATATTTTTATTTTATAGACCAAGAATGAAATAAAAGGAGGAAGATAATCAAAGTAATTCATAATATTTACAGGAAAAAAACATTTATTTCCTTAAATAAGTCCCTAGTATATCATGAAGGTAAGCACTGAACTCAAATTATGCATTTCAATTTAAAATGATTTGGTTTTAAAATCATAATCATGACAGGCCTCTCATACTTTGAGATCTATTTAAAAATGCGATAGTCGATTTTAGATATTTTTATTAATATCACTAATTTATTAGAAGGTGTTGATTTATTGGAAAAGTAGCAGACATTTAAACATTATTATTAGTCAAGAAAGATTTTGATCTCTCTTTAATTTTTGAAGTTTTTCTTATTTTGCTTAATTGTTATTGTTACTTAATAAAGGGTAAAAATTGATTTGATGAATGAAGCCTCAAAAAGCTAGATTGAATATTCTAATATATATATACTGTAAAGAGTTTGAAAGTAATGATGGATTATAGAAAATTTTTATGGTTTTTGTTTTAAAGATTGAAATTCTAAAAAAGATTTCATACTTTTTAAAGTTGAAACATACATATATCCTCACATATGATTATGGCAGCCCTAAAAGACATGCAAGCATGACCGAAAGTAGGCCAGCCTTTTTTTTTTTATTTTATTGTTAAAATGTCAATTAAAAAAACTGTTACTTCTGAGATAGCTCAAATTTGATGCATTCATGACAAATTTAAAAACTGATAAACTAGTAGCAATTTGAGCTTAACAGTTTTAAATGAAGAAAGTAAAAATATGAATATAATTTAATTTCGGAATGCTGGAAACATTTTATGTTTAATACAAATTTCAAAGATAGCAAAATAATAAGAGTGATTAAAAAATTACAACCAAACTAATTAGGCACGCTGATATCCCGAGCAACAAAAAAAAAGAAAGAACAAAGTGGCTATACCTAAGGTTTCTTTTAATGCACTAAAATATATTAAAAAATATATATATTTTAGAAAAAAATAAACCTTTCTTTCATGACATGTGAATTTATATCATAAAAAAAGCAAATATTTACACATTTATCTTAAGTAATTTGTTATTTTAATTAAGATTTTATATAAATCAGTCATACCTTTTGCATATTAACTAATGTGATTATGCTGTCATTTAGTGAAATACTTCTACTGATAGTTGCCTTTTCATTTTCTCCCTGAGTATTAGGCTGAGTATCGAAATTCATAGTAATGAATTCATAGCATAAAAAATTAGTCAGATTTTTTAAGATCTTGGAATTTGGACAATTTGCTCGAGTAAGACATAATTCCATTAAATTAACCAAATGATGAGCAGAAGCTTGCTGAAATTTGAAAAAAAAAAGTCAATGATAGGAAAAAGCAATAATATAATATAAGCAAAAAATTCAAAAATTAAATGAATATATAATATTGTTGATAACTATTTGATTACAAAACAAATTATCTTAAAAATAAAAACTGTTCAACAATATCAAATAATTTCAAAGAAGAAAATATTAATTTGAATGTGCAAATATTTTTTTATAACATTTGTAAGCAATTGTTTAATTCATATGAAAAATTTAAATTTTAATATTTCATGTTAATAAACGACATTTACACAACATAAAAATTTTAATATGTTTTATGTATTAATGCTTATTCATTGACAAAATCCTTTGTTATAAATTCAAAAACTATGACAAGCCATTAAAAAAGATGGCAAGCAATTAATTATATGTTTAGTATTTATAATTATATTTCAATAAGCAAGTAAACTAGTAAAATATAATAAGAAATGTCCTAATGTTTTAGCAATGATTGTTACTCGGCTTTTACAAAAAGAAAAGTAACTAAATATTTATGTGGTGAAGAACTATATTTTAATAATTTTAAGATCTAAGAAATAATATGAGTTAATTTTTTTTATGATTGCAAAATATTTTAAGTTTTAAATATACAATAAAGTCAACAAAAGTTAAATAAATATTTTTATAAATAGGTCAATAACTGGTGCATTTGAAAATGTTTATTTATTATAAGTTATTAGCTTTATATGATGGCAATTCAAAACTATTATCAATTATTTAATTTTCCTTCAAATTGGTTTTGGGATAGCAGCAATTTTTGAGTCACAATACAAAGCGTTTTCTACACTTTCAAAAGTTAACAGTGCCTTTATCATCTGAACTGCATTTAATCCAAGAACACTATTTTAATATTAAGCATATAAAGGTATAATCTTACATTTCACATTGTTTACCTAAAAATATTTCTTGGCAATAAATTCTTAAGTCACTTATTATAATTGTAAAAAATGTCAATTTGCTTTGCTTTTTTTTGTTAAACATTGGGGACCATGTATTCCACTTATGTAAGTCATAAATAACCCAACGATCAGCATTACCTGCATTTGTATGTAATATGGGAGAAAACCCACCAGACAGCCTGACTATCAATGTGAGAAGTTTTATAAATGTTGTCAATGCATCGAGTCTTCTCATTTCAGAAAGTAGGGATTGCATCAGGTGCCACTAGCTGATTGAAACCTGACTCTCTAAGAGAATCATGCACGAGCACATTATCACTGAACCACAAGTAGGAAAAGGTGTTATAGTATAATCATTTTTTGTTGAAGTTAGCTTTAGAGTTACATATATAACATTTTCTAAAAGTTTGCAACTAATTTTTTTTTTTAAATTGCTAACATTGAAGTGAAATATAAGTATGGTGGACAAACATTTAAAAATATGAAAATTTCATACGTAGAAATACTATATTATAAGTATTTTAAAAGATCCAGCTTTTGTTTACAGAAAAATTCTTAATCCTTGTTAATATTCATATTGAAGTAAATAATACCCAAACTTTAAAATCACAATTAATAGCAAATACAAATCGGAACTCTAATGAATAGTACAAATATAAATGCGAATTACAGATGAACTCTTTATGAGATTTATAACCAATGATGAGCAAATACACTAATTATCTCAAAAGAAAAGTGCTTCAAGATTTATTACAAAACTTTTATACCAAACCTTATAGTATTAACAGTGGTTACAATAGGTTGAACTAGAATGATCATAAGACAATTTTTGACTTTTATTTAAAAACTACATTTTTTTTAATGTTACAAACTTTAGTAAATCAACGAAAGGCATTTGACCCCATTTGTACAATTCTACCAAAAAATATAAAGTTCTGTACGACATTTGTGTGATTAGATCAGCAAACATAATTCAAGCGATGAATATATGACTCATATTAAGGAAATTATTCTAATCATGAGAGAAGAAAATATTTACAGATTAGAGGTTTAAGGTAACATATACAAAGGTAATTTATGATATCCATCTAACCTCTGAGATAAGCTTGTATATTGAAAACATGATATAATATATATATATATTTATGCTAAAAAAAATAATTATAAATAAAGAAAATCAAAAAACAGATTTGTGATATGATAGTTCATTGCTATATTCCAAATTCAGAAAGTACAATGACAATATTGCAACACATTATTGATTCTACCCCACTTGTATTTGTCTAATGGCTTGCCGTAGTTATCCTGTAGACAAATGATATTTAATACTCATACCTGAAATATAATAATCTCGAAATTTCAGAAGTTTTTAAAGTGTTCCAAGGATGTCAAATGACAACATCCCCACTGCTTTGCATATCATAATCTGATGCAGCATTATTTTTCTTTTATTTTTAACAAAAATTACTAATTTTTAACTATTTTGTTCTTATTTTTAATGATTATTTTTTTCTTCTAATTTTTGGAAACTATTGTAAGTTCACAATAAAAGATTCTCTCAAATAGGTATCTTTAAGAAAAAACAATGTGAAATATAAATTTGTACCAATTATGTATTTAATATTATCTTATTGAAATATTTGTTCTAGTATTACCAGAAATGATATAATGAAGTCACTGCTAATATCTAAAAAAAGAAGAAAATCCACTGTTAAAATAACACAAACATGGACACTATCACAAAAATGATGAAGTGAAATTCAAATAACACTGGTTTTCAACTGTAGGGTACATTCAACAAGCAAAAAAATTGTGATTAGTATAGGGTATATTTTTAATATCTACAGAGTTAATTATTTACTCAATTTTAATTACCTGCAACAGTTCATTTTCTTCTCGCTTTATTGAATCCATTAAAGGTCTAATAATTGGATTTAATTTTTCTGGCAAATACTTTAAAGATACTAATGCACCAGCTATAGCAGATTGAACCCTAAAAAAGTATTTCAAAAAGTTTTAAAATGTCACATTTTTAAAATCCGTTAAATTTATTTTTTAATTTGATAATCAAAATATTATCAGTGACAGTATTTATTCTAATTATTATATTTTAGCTCACATTTAAACATATTTCATATTTATAAAAATACACTCATGTCCATAAATTAAGGATAATGAAGTTCAGGCAAAGAAAGAGACAGAAGCAAAACAAATTTGACTTATTTGTAAAGTCTATTTATTAAACAAAAGGTAAAGAGCAAAAAAGATGCTATATGTTTGACATAATTAATAAAAATTGCGATTTTTACTCCCTAGAGCAAATTTCAAAAAAGAACCTATTTACAAAAAAACAGTATAACATGGTTAGTATGATGGTTAATATGGAGTATGTCTCCCGGACGATGCACTACAGGCCTTACAACGCCTAGGCATGCTGAGTATCAAATTATCAATCTGATTTAGGGGAATATTACACCACTCATCAAGCAATGCCCTCCGGTTGACGGGCTGCAATTCGTCGGCCAAGCATATCCCACACATGCTCTATTAGATTCAAGTCCGGTGAGTATGCTGGCCATTCCATACGGGTGATATCCTCCAATTGAAGGCATTTGTCTACAATGTTTGCATGATGTTACCATAAACAGAAATTCAGCACCCATGGCGCCCCGAAACAAACGTACATGTTGTTCCAGAATGACATCCCGATAGATGTGGCCTGTCATCATTACACTCTGAACATGCAGGTCAGTTCTGGAACCAAGAATAATTCCTCCCCAAACGAGCCATCCTGCACCACTGTAACGGTGTAGTTCAATGGTGTTAACGCGTACCTGGCGCTGTCCATATGAAAGTCTGGCGAGAATCAGACTGCAAACTAAACCTGGACTAGTCGGAAAACATCACACCAGACCACTGTTGCGGTGTCCACAATGCATGCTCTCTACTCCAGATTAATTGCAGGCGACAGTGAGTTGCGGTAAGTGGAACGCATCTGACAGGCCTACGAGCATATAGACCAATGTGCCCTAAGCATCTGTACACGGTCTGCTTTGAAACTGTCGTACCGGTAGCTGAAGAGAGCTGACGAGACAGGTCTGGTGCTGTGCTTTGTCTGTTTCTTTTGGCAGTAAGTGCTAAATACCTGTCCTCATTCGGCGTTGTAACTCAGTGGCGACCTGTGCTGTAATATCTACTCACATTACCATCATCTTGGAATCGTTGCCAAAGCCTGGAGATGACACTCTGGACGATTCCAAGTTCCTCGGATACTTCCAGCTGGGTACGTCCACATTCCAGTCGTCCGATAATTCTACCATGTAAAAAATCATCCAAATGCTTCCTTTGTGCCATAACTATGCGGTTATTGAACTGAAAGGCTTTTAAAGCGCTTGTGAACAATTTTACTTCTTTGCCACCATTCCTTATATACCCCTCTCTTACACTCTCGTCATTGTGACGTACTATTCGCGCCATCTGGTGGTTTTCTGTAATTTTCATATTCTTCTTCAAGATGTGTGTGATAATTCTATAGGTGAAATTTTTATTTTAGAGTTCAATTTCTGTGTGATTCTGAATTATCCTTAATTTATGGACACGAGTGTAGTTCATGTTTATAAATGGCTATTATTTAGAAATCCAATATATTATGATACACATAAAGGAATTCAATTTGTTTTTTATAAATATTTTTACCTTGAAAAACACATCTTTTTTACATATCAATTCAACTGTCACAAATTTCCTAACTATTTGATCATGCATTTTTTAAGCAAAATAATAATAAAGTTAATTAACAGGTTTAAACTTTTTAAAAATATATTATTTAATCTAAAATATTAAACATTTCAATTACTTTTAAATATTTAATAAATAAATAAATCATAAATACAATAAATTTTATATGTGAGTAGAGAAATATATAGAAATATATTTAAAAAATATAGAGGATATTAAGAAGATCATGTAAATTTAGCTAATTATTAGTGGAAGAATTTTGAAATAATTTGAATATATTCTTAATTTTTACTCTCATTAAAATATATCTATAAAGCAAATTATTTTAAATAGTAAACATTAAGAAATAAAAAATAAATGAATAAGTAAAGCGTACATTACTGTTAGAGAAGCCTGATCACTACTTGCTTGATTTGCAGATCTTAGTAATGACTTTCTCCTGTCTTCTAGAGTCTAAATAAACCAATACAAAACAATGTATACATAAATACGGAAATTTAAAAACCCCATTGGCATAAACCTTAATTATTTAATGGTTAATAATGTCTTCACAGCAAACAAATTATTATTCTGATTACATTTAACACTTCGTTCAAAAATTAAAATTTGGGAATACTTTTTCACATAAACATTAATATATTTAGATTAATAAAGAAATTCTAAATAATATTTTATTATTAAAAAAACTGAATTGTAGATATGCAAATTAACATTTTGAATTTCAAAAGATAAAAAATATAATAAAACTACATAAAAAGAAAACAACTTATAAAGTTCATTTAAAAAAAATGTATAACCCTAAAGCCACATGTATTCTTGCATAAAATTACATTTGCTAATAAGCGTACTTTTTTTAAAATAACATTTGAAATTCATAAAACCATTAGCAATATAAACAGTTGTTTCAATATTATTTCAATGGATCGATTTTAAATACTTACTTCTAGAATTTTGGGTTTCAATTTCACAGAAATAAATGCTGTAGATGCTATTGTAGCTAGATGAATTATCTGTTCAAATGTATATACTATTCTGCAAAAGGAAAAAAAAAAAAATCTCAATTCAGTAAAAGTAAAAAAATGAGTCAACAATAAAATATATGAAAGATACAAAATGAAAAAAATTATAATAAGAAATGATGATACATGAGTCTTAAAAAATCAAATTGAAGGTGTTTTCCATACCCTGTTTGGAAAGAAAGATCTAAAGGCACAGAATAATGCTTTGAAACAGAAATAAAATCTTTACAATCCTGTTGCAATCGTGTAAAAGCTGAAGCAATTTCATCAAAATAAATAGTTTCATTCAGGCATTCCAAGCATTTTTCTTTCACAGGTAAAGGACATAAATTCTATAAGACAGCGACAAAGAGAGGAAAATGTAAATAAATAAATATATATATATATATATTTAAAAAAATTAAAATTTCACATTATTTACAAACTATTATTTTAAATAATTTTATCATATATTAGTATATACTCTTGCAACACTCTCATTAAAAATGTTTATCTAAAAATTTAAAAAAAAAAATTCTTAACCCTTCTAAAATAATTTATTGTAAGTAAATTAAAATATTTAATTACACTCGTTTTAATTTTTATTAATTACATTTTTACTCATTTTAATTTTTATTCCTATTAACATTTTTAAACAATTTTCATTTAATTCTTTTTAACCTTATTTCAAGGCTATTGCTAATGATTCTGAGCTTGCAAATAGTTTTAAATGAATTATTGATTTTTAGACTTTTGAATAAGACATTATATTACCAATACAAGAGGAAATTATATTTAAAGAAAAAACCTTTTTGTGATTTGAAAAAAAAAACCACAAAGTTTGTGAGTTATATCCTTAGGAGAAGGAAACAAATACACAACTAAAAAATAAAAAATTATCTCTTTGACAGGTATTTAGTGCAAACCAAATACTTATTACACAAATGCACAGCGTCTTGATATACCAATTTTCTATTTTTATATATTAAAAAGTCTATTTAGTACATTTTTACACATATATATATACTTGAAAATAATTTTAAAAAAGTTAAAGTTAGGTAAAATTATTAATCATGTAAGCAATGATAATTACCTCATCATATTTAGCCCATTCATTTAAAATAAGGGCAACTGCAAACCTTTGCATGGATGATTTGAAATTCAAATGAAAAAGGATAAGTTTCATAAATGATTCAAGAGGAGGTTCTTGTTCAGGAGGAAAAATTGCAACAGAAAGTGGCTTCATTATGAAAGTACAAAGGAAACCAAGGAATCTAAAAAAAATCAGAGATAAAAATAAGTATTAGTTTAAGTAAATTTTGAAGCAATTCATAAATAAAAAATTGCTACAAATAATCAAAATTTAAAATATCAATAATAACTATATAGCTTGAAACTTCAGTGTTATCACAGTAATATCTAAACGAAGTAAAATCTTAAAATTTTTCTAACAAATGTATACTTTTTCAAGCTTTATAAAAACTAGCACATAATGATTATTTTGATTTAAAAAACTTCTGATTTTTTTCTAACAATATTACAAACTAGAAACACATTTTCTACATAAAAGAATATTGTATACAAACAGTCTTCGCTTTAAACTCAAATATACTTTGACAAAAATGTAATATATCACAATTAAGTCATTTTCAATTGAATAAACATTTTATTATTTAAAAAAAATTACAAATTCCTCATATATTAGTATTAATTAAAATGTAAAAAAAAAAAAAAAAAAAAAATTAGGATATTTAAAATTAAAAAAAATTGTAGACTACTTACTAAATAAATAAATAAAATGCAAACAAGTATTCAGTAGTTAAATGAATATTATAATGCTTATGAAAATTTTAATTAATAATGGCAGTTTTTAACTGAATAAAAAGGAAATAATTATGTTATAATAGAAATTAAATTAATTCTGCTTACAAAATAATTCTTTTTAGAAGCATCAAATGCTTTAAACATACTTACTTAGCAGCTAACAATTTAGCTCTTACAATGCTTTTTTCTTTCTCTTTAGAATTTTCAGTACCAGCATGATTTCCTCCTAAATAATATGCCTCTTGAGTTGCTTTTGTAAAAGTCGAGTTCCTGTTTCTTCCCAATACCTTGTCCTATACGTTTTTAAAAAAGATCAATACAGTGATAGCAACAAATTATTTTATTATGCTCATTTGTAAAACAGTCCAATTAAATTATAGACTTCACAAAGAAAATAAAGGATCATATTATAAAATAACAATACTGTATTTAAAGAAAAAAAATATTAAAAAAAATTCTGTAAATTACAATAATTTTTTCACAGGACTTAACTATACATTTTTGAAGTACGGTAAGAGGGGGGATGCCTATTGTAATTGGGGGGGGATAATTGATATACTATCAATGATATAATAACAATTGATATACTATCAATAGATAAAAAGCAAAATGGTAATATAAAAATATTTAAAAAATGTGCTGTACTGAGCATGTATTATACTCGCAATGTAACAGATTAATTCAATTTTCAATAGTTTTTTCCGAATGGAAAAATTACCATAATTGATATTTTTAGGCTTTTGAGGATTCTTAAAATATAACTACAATATGGTAGCAAATGATTTAAATTCAAATTGCCATAAAATAATATACCAAAAGAGCTACTTTACTAGAATGCATTACTATATTAATAAAACACAATTGAATATGGAGGAAGATTATTTTTAAGAATGCATACATAGTTAAAAAGCTTTTCGGTAAACTGATTAAAAAGATAAGATTTTATAACTGAAAATCAGTTCCTTTTTGAGGGGCAGCACTTATATTCACTTAGCACTTATTACTCCGCTATTTATATTATAATTCTATCTCCATTATAGTGGGGTACCTTACTAATTCAAATTATATTTGTTTAAAATATTTGAAAAGAAAAAGATCAAATGATAATAAAAATTATAGCACTCAGAAATACTCAATTAAATTTTCTTTCAATTGGAATTCAAGAAAATTCTTCAGACACACATTAAAAAACATATTGCAGTGTTACAATTAAAAAATAAAGCCGTAAATATAATATAACAAACAAAATGTTCTGGAGTTATACATTCCATTTTAGAATAATATTCAAGATATAATTATTTTCAGGCGGTTTCCTCCTCTTCTCGCTAGAGGAGACTTGCTTCTCTCACCATTTTTTACATATATGTCTATTTTCTCTTTCATCTGCTTCTGTATTTTTTATAATATGATAGCTTTTGATATATGTTGAATACATTTCAGTTGCATTGCTGCATCTTATCTGCACTTTAGATCTTGAGTAAATTTCCTATTTTTTGTTTATGGTAATTAATTGCATGCATTGTTTTTTTTTTTAAAGGACCGATTAAAAAAGTATCTGAAAACATATATAACAAATGAATTTAATATCCAAAATATAGTGTCTGAAAAGTATCTTGTTCATTCTCTTTTTAATTTTGTCTTGCATTTTAGGTCATTATATATATATATAAAAAATATTTTTTTAAAAATGGCCAAATTTACTAATTTCTATTATTTATATTTCTTTCAAGAGAAAAACATATTGATGAATAAAAAGGGCTCTCATTGAAATTAAAAAAAAACACTGAAAATCTGCACCATTGTTACAATAAATATATACTACTGGCCATTAAAAGTGCTACACCAAGAAGGCAGCACACACAGATGTGAAATTTAAACGACAGGAAGAAGGTACTGTGATTTGCAAATTATTAGCTTTTCAGCTCATTCAGACAAAGCAAGAGTCGGTAGCGACACCTACAATGTGTTTAAATGAGGAAATTGTTCAGCCGGTTTCTCATATACAAATTGCATTTGAATGTTACTGCCTGGTGAAAAATTGTTGTGATGCCTCGTGCAAGAAGCAGAAATGCGTACCAGCACATTTCTGACTTTGATGAAGGTTGAATTGTAGAGTACTGGTATTCTGGTTTATTGTATTCAGTATTTGAGAAGACAGGCATGTTACCCGCATGGCCTTAATAGATCGTGCCGCCATATCACAAGCCCTAAATCAAGAATTGGTGTTGTTTGCAAGACAACAAGTGTCTGCACGAAAAGTTCAACATGGACTGTCCGCTCGGGGACGATGGTTGTGGCTACCCTTGACGCTGCATCACAGACAGAAACGTCTTCAATGGTGTGATCAACAACAAACCTTGACACGTCATTTTTTCAGATGAATCCAGGTTCTGTTTAAAGCATCAAGGTGAATGCACATTGGCAGTGTGCATTCATCATCGTCATACTAGCCCATCACCTGCGTGATAGTATGGGGTGCTATTGGATACACGTCTCGGTCACCCCTTTTTCGGATTGACGGCACTTTGAAAAGTGTACATTACATTTCTGTTATGTTACAACCTATGGCTCTACCCTTTATTCGAGCCCTGGGAAACCCTATGTTTCAGCAGGATGATGCACGATTGCATGTTGCCAGTATTGTACGAAACTTCCTTGATACAGAAAATGTTTGGCTGTTGTCCTGGCCTGCACGTTCACCAGATCTCTCGCTGATAGAAAACATCTGGTCCATGGTTGCCGAGAGACTGGCTCGTGATCATATGCCAGTCATTACGGTTGATGATCTGTGGCATCATGTTGAAGCTGCATAGTCATCTTGTACCTGTAAATGCCATCCAATCTCTGTCTACTCAATGCCAAGGCATACAACAAGTGCTGTTATTACTACCAGAGGTGGTTGTTCTGGGTACTGATTTCTCTGGATCTCTGCACCCAAATTTCTTGAAAATTTAATCACTTGTTATTTCCAGTATAATATACACTATCTGGAAGAAAGTCACGGGACACCCCCCTCGAAAAGTAGAAAAGTCGACAATACAGCTGACACATGTGCAATAATAGGTATCACGTGTCAGCCATATCCTATAAATACTCTGTGGAGTCGACTAGAGTTGTTTTTTGTCAAGATGGCGTCACGGGAAGAGTTGTCTGAGTTCGAGAAAGGTGTGTTGGTTGGATTGCATCTTGCCAAGGTGTCAATTAGGGAGATATCTCGTCGCCGTAACTGCTCAAAATCAACTGTATCACGTGTTGTGTGTCGCTATAAGACTGAGGGACACTGTCAGAACAAACCCCGAAGTGGATGACCTACAGTTCTCACCAGCAGGAACCGGCGGGTGCTCGGCAGGGAGATTCGAAGGAACCGTCAAACATCCATGGATAACATCGCTAATGAGTTTAGACAAGCCACAGGTGTGGCCGTTTCGACCAAGACTCTTCGTATCGAGGCCCATAAGTTAGGTTACACTGGACGTTCGACGGCCCATGAGCCTTTGATTACGAAAACCAACAAGAAAGCGCGTCTTCGATGGGCCAAAGACCACCGTACTTGGACTCTGGATGACTGGAAACGCGTCCTTTGGAGTGACGAGTCACGATTTACCTTTTTCCGTTCCGATGGACGTGTTTGTGTAAAGCGTTTACCACGAGAACGCCTTTTACCCGAGTGTGTTGTCGCAACTGTAAAATTTGGTGGAGGAGGATTGATGGTATGGGCCTGTTTCTCCTGGTATGGCGCTGGCCCACTGGTGAAGGTTGATGGTGCGATGAATGCCGATAGATACTGTGATATTCTCGACAATCATGTCCTTCCTACCTTGTGGGCAACGTACGGTATGGATGATTGCTGGTATCAAGACGACAACGCAACATGTCATGTTGCAAGGAGGACTCTTGATTGGTATGTGAACAACAACGTTAAACATATGGAGTGGCCGGCGCAGAGCCCTGACCTTAACCCAATTGAACATCTCTGGGACGAATTGGACCGTCGGTTGAGGGCCTGCACCCCACACCCCAAAAGCAAGCCTGAACTATGGAACTTCCTGTTAAACATTTTGAAGGAAATTCCTCTTGCCACTATGGCTAATTTAGTGGAAAGCATGCCCAGAAGGGTTGCAGTTGTGAACGCAGCCAAAGGAGGCCCTACGTCCTATTAATTTTAATAAATATAGGTTTATGTCGTTATAGTGTCGTGTCCCGTCAATTTCTTCCACATAGTGTATTTGTCCAATAAATATCATCTACATTTATTCCTGGTGTAGCAATTTTAATGGCCAGTAGTGTATATAATCAGATTTAAAATAAAAAGAAAGACTGAGAAATTTTACTTCTATATTTTCTTATTACTATAAATGGTAACAACTTCTAACAATTCATTTTATGACATAAAGAATTAATTTATAAAAAAATTGCTTTAACATACTGTCATTCTGTGCGGAATATCCAACCACACATTACAAGCATTGGGGTCATAAGGTACATTAGCAGGTTGCATCAGCATTGATACCCAAGTACTAAGTAGTGGGATTGTACAGGCAATTACAGCAACTAAGGGAGCATATATAATCAAATTCTTCCAAGCCTGAAATTGAGAAATAGCATGTTATTACACATATATTAAAAGTAATAATACTTTGATTATCAAAAATTGAGGATATCTGAATCCAGATTTCTTTTCAATACAAATAATATCAGAGAATAGTATATGAAGAAAATCAAATTCTACAAATTATTTTAAAAACAATTTACATAATACTGCATAAAATACTTACATTTTTATATAAGTAATTTTTGTATCTGATGGTTCTTTTTAATAATATTTTTGTTAAATCAATTCAAATAAATAATCAAGAATTAATTCACTAATCATAACTTTTTCTTTAATCTACGAATTTTTTTTTTTTTTTTTTTTTTTTTGTAATAAAGATATCAATATATTTTAATTCAATGTCCATGCTGTTATAATAAATAATTCTCAACAAATATTATAAATTCATGAAAGTCATGCAATAATGAAAACTTTTTTCAATAAAAATTTAAGAAAAATTGTTACAATACTGATTTTAACATTTGAAAAACTAACTAAATTAATAAACTATTACAACTTCATAGCTGCAAACCTGTATTTTCAAAATACAGATTTATTAACCAATTGCAGAAGATTTAATGCTACATTATCTGATAATTAAAAAGATATAATTAATTAATAAAATATTTAAGAGCTTTGCCTTATATAATTAACAATAATATTTGTTTCCTTACCTTTTATTAAACTTTCACATCCTGACAAAACATGCTAGTTAAAAGTTTAAAAGATTTTTCAAAATGTTTAAAAGCTAAATTTCAACTTCATACATCTTGATTACATGTAACACCCAAAGAAGTTAAATCGTCAGTAGATTTTACAAACTTTAAATGCAATTTTTTTTTTTTTTTTTTTTAATATTAATTCATTTAAAATATTTTCTGGGAGATCTCAAACATATTATATTTATTTTCTTGTAAAAATAAATGCTTATTACACTTCTGCAAAAAACAAATTGGTTCTCTTTACAACTTGCTTAAAATAGGGTTTGGTGTCTTGGTGTTAATCTGTAATTTAATATATTTTAAAATATATAGTGATATAAATAGATTCCTTTAATTGGTTCAAAAGAATTTAACATTCTTAATTAGAATGATGTTCATTATTAACATTCTTCCTATTTCAAAATCTTTTGTGATAAAATTGTGGCAACACAGCAATTATTTGACAATGGTAGTATTAAAATAATGAAGAAGTTATGGATAAACAATAGAGTTAAAATACACAGGTTTGCAGTTATGCAGAAATATACATGTAATAGAAACACAATTAATATTTTAAATTCAAATTAGACAAATTAATTATTTTTACAGTATTTTTTTTTTTTTTTTTTTTTTTAAAGTACACACAAAAGTTTCTATCAAAAAACTTCATTTGTGTGAAAAAATGGAATTTTATTACTTACATCATACAAAAAATGATGTATTTCAATTAAAGGTTCTACTAAACTTCTTTGAAATAAAAGTCTCAACATAGGTTGCAATATATTAGGCAGCCATGAAATACCATCCTGTAAAAAAAAGCATTTTATATAATTATTGGTGTTGTAACATTATACTTCCCAAATTTTTATAAAATAATTTAATAAGCATTAAATCAAGTGCACATATAACAATATAACTTACTTCTGATTTACTTGCACTTGTTAATGTAATGATAGCTTGAAGAACAGATTTTCGAACCACAGATGAATTATGGCTCAAAAAAGGCCAAAGACGAGGAACTAAATTTTCTAAATTTGTAAGACAACTGAAAAATAATCCATATTATTAGCCCATAAAATTGATTTTATAACAAGTAATCATTCTACTTGAAATTTTTATTTATTAAATTAAAAATAATTTTCTATGCTTTATACACATTATTTTCCACAAATTAAGGAAAAAATTACGATTGCACATTCAAAAATGAGTAAATGTTTATAAAAATCATACGGTAAGGATAAAATATAAGGCTGATCAAAATTTAATATGCAAATCAGTGAAGATGTTATCATTTGCTATTTTTTAACGCATGGCCAAAAACAAACTTTAGAAGCATATCAATTTCTGTCTGTAGAAACAGAATAGTGAAATTTCAAGATAGCATATTTAAGATATAAAAATTCAACATTATTTACCTATAGAATTACAATAAGTCATGGTCTATTGGTTAGATGGGAACTGAGAAGAGTCCCATCATTTAATCATTTGTAAAATAAATGCTTAATTTTTTTTTTTTTTAAAGCAATAAAATACATAAAATAATATTCTGTTTGTCCCTACTAAATACACAGTTAAGCAGATGCAGAGAGAATTTCAGAAACTTTTAAGAATTTTCAGAATCATTTGGTAGCATATTAACATTTCCTAAAATAATGTGAAGCGAAACTATGAGTCATTGCAGCACCAACTCTAGTACAAAAATACAGGAGATGCTGGTCTCAATATTCTACTCTTTTAAAAAGGATACTGCCTATTTTATAAATACTCTACAATCCTAAATATGGGACACATAATTTTCTCTTGCTTCAAGCTAAAAGGAGAGAGATAGAAGGAGAAAATCTCATTCTATATTTAAAAGTTTTAAATATACTTCTTCCTTCACTTAATTTTCTTGCTCATAACAAATAGGCTTTCCCATTTTTTTAACAATTCTCTTAAATATTCCTTGTCTGCCATGCTATGATTTTTAATATTTATTAATAGCAGCAATATTACTTTCAGTATTAATCCATTATTATTGTTTAAATTGTGACTTGGATTATTGTTTTAATATTGACTTTGGATTTAAAATTTTATTTTATTGCATATTATTTACAATTGTAAGCATCATGCTGAATGTAGAATATCTTTCCTTCACATAAAAAAGTTCACAAAAATATATGAATATAATAATAAATAAAGCTAGGCAAAGGCAGCAATTCAGGAAAGGAAAGATTAGCATTCATAGAGTAATTCTGCAAAATTTTATGATGCTCTGAAACTTCATAAATTTATTTTTCACCCATTTAATTATCATTAATTCGCTTATAATTTTATTTTTCCCTTAGAAGAAAAGTAATTGATTTTACTAATAACACATAATTTAGGATTAATAATAGTTTTAATAAATTTTTGGTTTCATAACAGTCAGAACCAACATTATAAGACTCAAAATTTTTTTTATAATCATGAAAAAAAAAATGATCTAAAAGATTATGCATATTGTATTTAAAATCAGAATTATATATTTTACATATTATTATATATCATCATGATAATTAAAAATAATAATACCTGTTAAGACTATTTGTGGCTGTATATGAAAGTAAAGATGCCAGAAGTTGCAAAATACTACTTGTTGAAACAGTTAAGTCATCCAAATCAAGAAGAGCATCCCATAGTGATGAAATGACAGATGGAACCTAAAATTATCATACATTTATTCGAGATATATAAAATGCATATAACTTTTACTACCAAAGCTTAAATATAATTCATTATTAATGATGCAGAGTACATATTAACAACAAAAATAAAGCTGGTACAGTATACCTTATCTGGTAAAGTACTGACAATAATATTTGTCACTGGAACTAATGCAGATGCTGCAACTGCACTAACATCATCCACATCATCTTTTAAACATAAACAGGTAGCCTCAAATACCAATGGAATCATTAATTCTTTCATATCCTATAAAAAAATTAAAATCGTTAGCTACATCAACAAAAATAGTCTTTTAAAAGATTATACAATTCATACAATATTCCGAGAAATATTAATATGAATCCTTTATGCATTGAGTTTATCTTCAATTAAGAATTTTAAACATATTTGTATAAACAAATGTCTATGCTATAATCATTTTTTAATGTATTAAAGAGTTTTTCTTAACTTTCGTTTATGTTAAGTTTGCTAAAAAATTAATTCATAATTTTCCCCTTACTACAGTCTCTGAAATTATTTTAAGATAATTTTTTTTAAAAATTAGTAGGTACATTGGGTTTAATGACTACCTTTTAAAGACATTAAATAATCTCCTCTTAAGTGAGAGGACATTAATACTAATCAGTGTTCCAGAAAAGAAAATGTGTATTTCTGCTCAAAATTACTTCCGAATAGGCTATTAAAAACTCAAAATTACATATTGTTCTGTATTGAATGGCATTACAAACATATATATATCTACTCGAAAGGCAGACAGTGTCATGGTAGGATGGCTAATAATAGTCCATTAAAGATTTTCTAACAATGCAAATTCTCTAACTATAAATGGCCCCTATTTTACAGTACTTTTATCTACAAGTTACATTGTTAATTAAAAAAAATTAAATCCTTTTCAAGAATTGGATAATTTATTTTAGTAAAATATAAGTTTATCTCTATGTATAAATATACAAATCTATGCATAAAATTACATATAAAATCTCAAACAAGAGTCTCAATGTGGAAATGAGTTTACAACAAAACTAAAGCTTTGTCCAAATTTGAACTCTAGATAAATATATTTTGTAAAAAAAAAAGAATTAGAATTTGCTCCCATGCTCTATTTAAATAAGTTTAGATAAAACCAAATTACTTACCGTACGAACAGAAAGAATATACTTTAGACCCAATAAACCACCATGCCGAGCTTCCCATTCTGGTCTCGCCAGCAATTGCAATAAAATTTCGAGTATTCTTTTAACACGATCTACAGTCATAATGTTAGCGACAGTTCCCAATACTTGAGCACAAGTCTCTCTCACAGGAGCTACAACCTAGTAGGAGAACAATATACCAATTTTGATTTAAAAACATAGTAAAAAAGCTAAAAAGTACAATGCTGTTTACATTAAGAAGTTTAAATTTTATTAAAATAAAAAAAAGCAATAACAATGTACATATGAAAAAAATAAACAATTTAATATTTAATATTAAAGTATTATTCGTCAGCAATATAAATATCACAGTCTAAAATAAAACTTTTAAATATAACCAAACTATTTGGAAATGCAATCATTTTTATATTAAAAATCAAGTAAGATATTTCAAAATATAAATAGGGTGTGTAAAAAATGTAAAAAAAAAAAAAAAAATAATAAAATGTAAAAAAACAAATCCATGATCAATCAAAATTATTTCTGTAGAAATTTTTTTTAAAAAAATTTATTATTTCTTTTCATTTTATTAACAATAGAATAATTTAATCATCATCAAGAGTAATAATTTAATCATCATTAATTGGTATCAAAGAGTACTGATTAAGAGTACAAAGAGTATGTTCCGAGATCAAATGATAAAATTAATTACAGTTATTTTAAATCACTTCTTTATAAACAAATGATTGCCTACTTTAACAAAATTAAATAAATCATTTCAGAAATTTTTATTTACTAGAAAAATGCTAAAACAAATATATAACAGCAAAATAATTATTATAAGGTAATATTAATAAAGAAAAAATAAATAGCCTATTGTTTTTGGTAAATTTTATTTTTTATGTATAAGAGATTATAATTTATTATTCATAATATATCATGGATCTTTTCATACACTTTTAAATTGTAAAGTTAAATATTCATTGAAAAACTATTCATTAAACAGAAAACAGATGTTACAGATAGGCATTATCAAACCATGAAAAGAATATACAATAAAAGAAATGGCATAATTTTCCAATATCAAAAAATACACAGTTTACAATAGCCAATAAGTATTAAAATATATCAAATTTATTTTAAATTAAAAGAAATAGTTGTGGAAAATATCAGTTGAATCACGACTTTTTTAATTAGTTAAAAGATTTCGTTTGATGCATAAAACCTTGGAGGCACTTTAATAATCTTTAAGATTAATTAATAAACACTAATTGGTGAATAATTTTATTTTAAAGAAATTTTAGACAGTAATTACTCATTCATCTTATATGTCATTTGAATGATTAATATAAAAAAAGAATCTCAGGTTTCAACATGATAAATTATAAAGAACTTAGATCCAGAAACATCATAGTTTGATATGAAGAACAAAAACATGTCAGGGATTACATATAACCCTAAATCCTTAGATTTAAATCAAAGACAAAAATTTTTTGATCCCTAAAGGCTCGTTCCCACCGAGGCAAGAGGCAAGAGAGAAAATGTTTTCGACCCCTTCACAGCGAAACGTCAGAAATAGCATTACGCCTAGTGAAGTTCCGCATCGAGTTGAAAGTTAGTCAACTTGGAGTGGCGGATTGCAAACCGGTTTCAGGCGAACGTGGTGAGGCTAGTGATTGGTCAAATTTTTTCGCTTGCATCTTCTCGCCTCAGTGGGCACGAGCCTTTAGACCAGAAATTTGATTGAAATGAATGAAAAATTAATTCTAAAATTAACATAATTTAAATTTATTAATTATTTGCTTCTCAAAATTCCTTCAACAAGAAATGAAATTGATATTTAAATCAAGGTAATGTAATTACTCAATGAAAAAAAAAATCATTGAAAATTAATAATTTCAGTACCCTTTAAAAGTTAACAAATTTTATAAAAGTTTATTCAAGTATTCCAAAGCATACCTGATCTGAAATAAAGTCACCAAATTTATCCAGTGCAAGTACACAAGTAAGTCTGAGGGCAAGATCTTCTAACCAGAGCTGATTCAGGATTTCCATCTAATTAAAGGTAATTTATTTTAATTTATCAATATTTTTTAAAATTAAAAATTATTAATATAAAGTTATAACATCTATAAATAAAGAGACTATAATAGTTAATAATTTTAAGAATTTGAATGCAAATAAGAACAATTAAATACATGATAATTAAATAATTAAGACAATAAAATACATGAATTTTATGACTTTGTGTAAAATCTGTCCTTCTTTTCCTTGTTAATTTGTAAAGAAATAGGAAGCTGAATACCCTACTTATTTTATTCATCCAGGCCCATTTAAAAAAAAAAAAAAAAAAATTTAAATTAAGTGCTTCTTAAATCAGTTTTTCATAAGAAAAACCTCTCAAAACTATAAAAAAAACAGAATTTATAATACCTAATAATATTAAAATATTATCTTACTTGATCAGGAGTTGCATCAGGTCTCTTTCCAGCATCTTTTCCATGTATCCTTATAATTTCTCTCAAAGCAGTCGCAGCGCCATGCCGCACTTCCCATCCTGCGTTTAAAAGGTCATGAACCAACAAATCACTGAATGATTCCAATGGCCACTGTTTGGTCTAAAAGTTAAAATTAAAGGTCATAATAAATATTGCCTAACAATGTACATATAATAAAATTATTTTCACTTCTGTTATTGAAAGCATAGAAATTTTCTATTATTATTACTTGACTTAATTTAAAACATTACTCACATAAGTCAGAAAAAGAATTTTCTAAATAAATGAAAAGAGAATATTTTTTTATAAAAACTTTTTACATTTAAAAAAAATAATATTTATTCAACAATTTTATAAGCATTTTGATAAAATCAAAATAAAATTAAGTATTTTGTGTGTTATGTTGCTTAAAATTATATTTATTTGTATCTGTTCATAAAAGATTCCTTTTGATTGATGTAAACAAGTTCTTACCACTTTAAATTTTATTATTTCAACTTAAAAATTTATAAGAAAAGTTATTTTTTAAGAAACTTAGAACGAGAAATCTAAAACTTTTTATGCAAAAAAGGAAAAAAAGCCATAATAATTAACCTCTTCCCAAAGACTCATATTGGTATTATTCTCAAATGATATTTCGTCAAATGAAGCTGCAGATGTTTTGCGTTTCTTTGTTGGTGGCTCAGAACTAAAAACAAAAAGTATATCTATACACATAACTGTAATTATTTAGTTAAAGATTTAAAAATATTATCAAATAAAATTAAAATATTATTTTGACCTAACACTTACTTCTTTGAATCTTCAGTTTTTATGCAATTAAGAGATAAATGAGAGGTTTCATTAGTAAGTCTATCAGTTCCATCCACCTAGGGGGAAAAAAAGCACTATAATTAATATTATAAAATTTATATGAGTTCTCATAAAACAGATATTTAATAAAGTTATCATATTTTTATTTGCAATAATTGAATAAACTTAGCAAATTTAATGTGAAATCAACCAATTTGAATTGGTTCTGAAATTCTAAAAAAGTTCGAAATTTTACAAGCAACATATACGAATTTTCAGAACTCCAAAAAAGTCTTTTAGATTCCTTACAAAAAAGTTTCATGGAAGTATACCTGCTTGTTAAGTCCAAGGGCTATAAGAAAGAAAATGCTATTTGCAATCTATTTTTTATAAACATTAGAATTTGTATTTGAATTAGCATAGTATTTCATAATATTGCTTATGGCAACATAAACTTATGATTTATTTTTTTTTTTAAATTGAGCAATTGACATGTCTGAAGATTAATATTTTTTTCCATTTAAGGATAAAATAATTTCAAAATACAAAGGAGTAATTCTAGAAAAGCTTGAAAATTTAAAATGTTGTGCTCAGTAAATCATTTTTATATAAAAATGATGATTTTATTTTTATATATAATATAGCTGGATATTCTGTTCCTTGACTTATAAATAGTTATTTCTGAACTTTAAATTAAATCACAAATAAATAATTTTCAAAAAAAAAAAAAAAATCTTTCAAAATATTTGGAATTATGTTTATTACTTTATAATCAAATAATAAATTACATAATAAATAAACTCAAACATTTCTATTAGTTTCTTCGTTTTGAAAGCAAGAACACAAATAGATAACTCACAACAATCTATCAAAACCCACTACTAAATTCTCACCCCACCCCCCTCATTTTATCTTTATAAAAATCTTAAGACTATCCTTTAAATGAGATACAATTATTTCCCGGATAGTTATTAAATTTTGACATGATGCAGGATTCATTGTCAAACCATATGGATGAGGAGATATTAATAATCTGTAATTGCCACCATAACTGCAAGTATAAAATTTATATTCTGGTGTATAACACATACTTAGATGGAATAAGTGTGCATTACATCAGTAAAAAGACAGAACACCATAAACTTCAAAAATTTTATTCTCATAAGACGGCTATTTTAAGCTACATAAATCTCTAGTGTCCTATACAAAAATAATTCTGCTAGTTGTACTCTTGCACAATCTTCATTAAAATATCTTCAAGTTTATTTTAACCCAATTTATGGTAGAATCCTATTCTTCTTTAAATATACAATCTGATGAACTAATTGACTAATATTAAATTGCCCTGGAACTTAATTATACTCCAACTGCTAGGCGCAGTACTTTTTCTTTAGAAATAACAATTTAAATTATTATGATTTTTTAAAATTTCTTTTTAAGCTCCGAAATGAATTTTTCATTTGCTAAACTGATATGTTTGGATTTTTTTTTGTACCTTTAATGGGAAATATCACCCCAAACAAACTTTATTAAAAGATTATTATAACACTCATAATTAATTTATCTACACATTTATCTTCACTGATATTTCATGCACTCCATTTTGGATTTTCATCTAAGCATTCTGCAATCAGTGCTTTCTTTGGAGTTTATCTGAATTCAAGATAATTCATTGAAAGTGTAATCAAAATTTTTCTGGAAGATTTTTAAATAGGTTTTAAGTGAAATATTCTTAGGATCACAGCTGCATTTCTTATAAACATGAAACTATCTAAAAATTTAGCCTTATGAAAAATGAAAACATTTTCTAAATCACAACATCCAGTTCTAAACAACAGTGGTATTTTTTGTTCTTCCGTAAATTCAAAATTATCATAGAACACCAGGAATGTGATTCAGTATGACATACTTAATCTTTATGAATAACAACAAAACAAGAATATTCTATGGTAGAATGGCAGCAAAATGAACTCAATACTTACAGAAACTTGTAAAAAAAAAAAGTATTTTTACTGAATACTGACAGATTGTATTTTCCTTTTTTTTTCATTAAGTAAATACCAACAAGCAGAGAATGAAGATGGCAAAGGTAAAGATACCCTCTCAAACATGCATGGAAAAGTTACAATATGCATGCAGACTGCAGTGAATAATACATATTTAGAAAATACATATCAGAATTTATTCTTTAACATAATCTGGAATATTAAAATTTTGTTTCTTCATATTTTCTTTATAATGTTTGTAACCATTTTAAGAACATTATATTTTAAAAAAATAATTTTAATAGTTTCATTCCTAATTACCTTTGTTTCTTGTTTGATATTGGCTTCATCTGGAGAAGGTGTAAGATTTATTTCAAGATCTTCTTTTGAAATATAATTTGAATCAAGTCCCATGATTGAGAAGTTGAGACCCAGATGCTTATTCAATATCTCTCTTTGTTTTGCAAGATGCTCTTTGGGATCTAAAACTTCAAACAGAATAAAACTATACATACACAATATTATATGTTTATTTATAGGCATTAAATATTTGCCTAATGTTAATAAAACTCTGTTATATAATTTAGATTTAAAACTTACAGATCATAGGTTGAGTAAAATAGAAAAATATTTTTTTAAATGATAAATTAAAAGCAACTTTAAAAAAGAAATAGAATATTGAATATTCTTATCACAATAGTTTTTTTACACTGTTTTAATTGAACGTTAATTCACAATTCTAAGTGTCAGAAATGGAAATGTAATATATATCGCATGTGTACAAGCTCATTTTCAACACTTTTTTTTTTTTTATAAATTCAACTATAGCAGAATTTTTTTAGCATAATACTCTTCATATTTATAGGTTATTTGAATACATAAATAAGGTTATCTACAAAAATAACTTGATATCAATTCTTCCATTAGTAAGCAATAGATTGAGTTAATTTTTTTTTAAATAATCAGGTGCTTTTATTTACATTGATAGTTTGTGACAGTATATTTTAAATCTTAATTTGACTATTTGGAACTAAATATTATTGACATTGCAGCTTTGAACATAAATTACTCAAGCAATATAAAATACATTAAACTATCATTAAATTTTACAAATTTAAAACTACCACACATAATAACAAAATTTAATTTACTTACTTGATTGGGTATAAAGATCAATTTTTGAGCCATCACAAGCAAGTAAATTACTGCCATTCTGTATCACTTTATTAACATCAAATTCTAAGAACTTCATTCGTCCAGTTAATGAAAAATTCTTTAAATCGGAAGATTGTTTTTCTGAAACAAAATATACATAATTAATATAAAAATTCACTATAAATAAACAAAAAATAAGCCTTTCTATTTCCAATTGACAGGCATTTATTATATTGTCTCAAATCCCATTAATATCTTTATAATTTTATTCAATGTACATAATATATATACTAATACAGAAAAATGAAAGTGAATTCCTGTGAAGTTATAGAATACAATTCCAAGAATGTAGTTTATCATGGGTTAAATAAATTCCAATGAATAAAAAGTACTTTTTCAATGCATATCTATGCACTGGAACTTAGTCTAAAAAATTATTATCTAATACAATGAAAAAAACAATCAAATTAAAAGTGATAATTTAAAAAGTTTATGAACAAAATTTTAAAAAGAGGAGCTCAGGAAATAACAAAATATAAGATAAAAAAAATTATAATTAAATTTAATACAATAATTAATATATGTTTACAAACACTTTTTTAATAAACACAATATTGCCTCTAAATATTTATAATTTAAGTTACAATTATCATAGAAAACTTATTATATCATGCAGAATAGTGGTTCTGAAACTTTAAACATATGAACACATCCTTTCTTCCAATTAAGAGGAATTATTGATGAATTCCTTTATTTGATATGTCACATCCCCTGAACAATTTAATAATAAAAAAAATCATATATGGAATTTAAATGGAAACATCTACTTTTGAGGGAATTTTTTTTTTACCTCAAACCAATTAAACTATTTTAATCTAAAAACTATTCAAGCAAAAATGATATTTTGACTTAATTCAATACAGAATGATATTAAATGATTTTGAACTTTAAATCAGTTTTTATCAATGTGCATCAAAAAGTTCAATATTAAATTCATTTATATGTTAATGAAGTATCAAATTAGATCAGTAAATTGCTTAATTATACTGTGACTAAAATGATTTCTTTCCTTTTAAAATATTTCTTTTTCCCCCTCAAATCTTTTAGTTTCATAATTAAAGAAAATATATTTGCAATTGTCATCTTCTTTAAATGAACTGTTGGTGATCTTTTGTTTCTCAAATACATCAGGTATGCTAAAAAAATGCAACTTTCTCTCCTACCCCATAGTATATTTTGTGAGCCCCATAGATTTTAGTAATTTTTTTTTTTTTTAAGTTTTTTATCAGCTAATAATTAATGTTTAGAACTAATACAGCTTAGATATTTTTTTGAAAGCAATGTTTTCATGAAATTTATATTAAAAATTGAACAGTAAATTTATTAGATTAATATCATAGTTGATTTTAAACTACATAAAAATCTTATAAATATTTATAAAATTTATATTTATAAAATAATATAGAATTTTAAAACTTGAAATTAGATACCTTGCTTTACACATTGAACATTCCATTTTGGGATATTTTTTATAATAGCTTCTACAGCCTGGCCAGCAGCAATTCTAGTATCCCAATTAGAACTGTAGAGGTACTTACGAACCTGTTTTTAAAATGTCAATGAATTACTTATATGATATACATAGTCTTAGTTTTAAAAGAATTATCTGAATAATGTATAGATATCAGTAAACCTATTTTCAAAATTAATTTAATCAAACATTTATAGAAAATAGAAATAAAATAAAAACAAATTTGCAGAAAAGACACAGTAAAAATATTTTTTAAATCAAGATTTAGTTTATTTAAAATTTAATAAAATAAAAATTTCTATAAGAAAAATTAAAATTGTTTCTGATATATTGCTATACATATTTTTTCTTTTCTTTTCTGGCATAAATGCTTATGGACAAAAGAGTAAAAAATGTTCTATTTAATAAATCCTTCACTTTCATTACCTTAGCCAATAAGTTATGTAGTTCATGTGGATGAAGTTTTTGAACTTCACCCAATTGAATAGCAGCTGCCTTTCGAGTAAGAGGAGAGGAACCTGTATCCAACAGCAAGAAAAGGCGATCTAATCTGAAAAAGATAAGGAATATTATGATGTTACAATGTAATGTCTTATGTATATAATGTAAAGATGTCTGTCTTATAATGTTATAATCTTATATGTCTTAAAATGTAAAGATGTCTTACAATAAAAGAATATTTTTAAAATTATTAATTATAAATAAAGATTTGAAGGGGCATCAAATAAAGTAAACAATTTAAATTAAACAAAAAATCATAAGGAAAATATTAAAAAAAAGGAAAATATTTTATCATGAAATTTTGCAAATTGTCTGGAAACAGAAATCACTGGTTTCTCAGGCAAGAAGATGCATGTTGAATAAGATCTCAACATAAAAAAAAAAAGTACATCGAAATTTAAGATAATCTCGAGAACAATGTGCAAATACTTGAAATTTAAATAATGCTAAATTATGGTGTAACCATGGAGAAAGACTTTGTTTCCATAAAGTATAGGAAATTTATACAATGATTTGATGAATTTTGGAGCTTTTTTACTGTAAAGAGAATGTTTAACAAGTCATTTATGATTATTAATTCTTGATGTAACTGCAATAGGACAAAGAGCTTTTGATTGAGAATGTTAAAAGGACATGGTCCAAAATATTAAGTTCTGGAGTGACTTTGAGATCTTGGTTAGTTGAGCACAAGACATGTTTGATTTGATGTAATAATTATTAGTGATGGGTAAACAAATGATGTATGCTTCTTAATGAAATCTTGGTAAAGCTTTTCACGCAGCCAAGATGGCTTTTTACTCTGCAATTTATAAAAGGTAAGAATGTTCATTTTATTTTGATACTTACAACCTTAATACTTTTTGATACCTTAAACAGGTATATTTGGAACAAAACTGTGCCGGATTATCAAGCATCAATATAGTTTTAAGCGGGGATATCAAGAATAAAACGTGTACATATTTATTGTGTTTATGCACATTAAGTAGTGCAGATGTTATAAATATTTGACGAATGCGAGCAGCATTATATCGTCATTTGGCGATATAATGCTGCTCGTCATTTGGCGTCTGTCAAGGTCTACAAACAGATATCCATACAAAAAAAAACAAAAAAAAGCATGAAAATGAAGGCTTAATTGAAATACAAAATGCTCCATCTATCGAATGCTGGATTAAAGAGAGATTATTATTATTAGAGAGGTTACTGCCGATTTCTCTAATAAATTCTGGAGAAAATTGCATTTCAGACATCTGGTGTTTCTCTTGCAATTGCAGATTAAAATATTTTTCTAACACTGCATATTGTGTTGCATCTGATGAAACTTTTATCATATTGCTTAGAACGGTAGGTATGATATGTAATATTCAAATTTGTGCGATACAAATGTGGCAATCATATGATCATCTTCGGACTGAGTGATGATTTTGAGATATTCCTTGGCCATCTTGCTAGTTGTTTCACAGAAATTTTAGTAGATTTCTTGGAAGAAAAATAATTTCACAGGGCTAGATGATTTTAAACTCGTTAATGCAATTAATGTATATTGTTTTGTAAAATAGGAACTCTATTGTATGAGAAGCTTTTGCCCTCACCAAAGGGGATAAATATTTAACATGGTAACCATGCAGTTATAGTAGCAAGGATATATTATTTCTATTAACTTTACTGTCCATTAAAAAAGGAGCAATAAAAAGATTATACAAAAAAATTACCACTTGGTCATTTGAACTATATTATGGAAATTGAAAGGTCATTTTGTTTATTTTTAATTTACTTCTATTTATCATAAAATAGTATCAATGCAATTACTATATACATTATTTTTTTCAAAATTTTAAAATCCATGAAATTAAAAAATGTATCTTTATATGTTTCACTTGATATTTTTTCCATTTAATTTTGTTTGATATACATTAAAAAAAAACTAAGCATACTTTCATTTTCTTCAACATTTATTTAAAACAGTCTAAGAATTTTTTTTTTTCACTAGAATGCATCCATTATTACAATAGCGATATAATTATTGAATAAGTCAGTATATACTCGAAGCACCAAATATGAAAAATAAAAATAGTGCAAGATATTAATTTAAAATGCAATACATTTTTAATTAATAACTCAATGCTTTAGAACTAAAGAATTTAACAGTAAGAACATATTTCATAATTAACAAATTTATTGAAATGATTTTCTTAAGAAATCTTCAATATAGGTTTAACCCAAGACAGAAAAATTAAAATAATTACAGAAGAAAAGCATATCTTGTAAACAGCATGGCAAAGCAAAAAAAACAAGGCAAGCTGTCTTTAAAAAAAAATATATAAAAAAAATTGATAAAGGGGGGAAAAAAAAAATTTAGAAAAAAGGCTTCATATTTTTTTTTTATTACTATTTTTTTAATTTAAAATTAAAAATGTTAAAATTTTTATATAAATGATTTTTAAGACAAATATTCATTAATATTTTTATTTGAAAATTAATATAACACAAAAATTTATATGATTTTCTTTAAGAAGCTGGAAAAACCTCACTAAACTAGTTAAAAACTATTATTACATAAACACACTTTAATTAAATATTGTAGTGCATCTTTATGATGCAAAATATTTAATTTATTAAACAGATAAATATTTACAGATTATATATATATATATATATATAAAGTTAATAAGCAGGATAGGGATTATCCAGAATAATTTTGCTATGTTATGATTGACAAACTTTAAAATCAGAAATGAAAATAAACTGCATTTATAAGTTAAACATTAAAATGCAGCTTCTTTTCAAAATAAAATCCATATTTTGTAAGAATAAAATTTACATGGGTATCATCACATATTAATAAACATTATGTATTAAATAAAAATAAAGACATAAATAAAAAATAATAACAATACTTCGCAGGTATCAAATATTATAAATCCATTATAGCTTTTAACATATTCTCATATTCAAAATATGTCATAATTTTAATAACTTTAGTAATTTCTATACGGTATTTGAAAAACAATCAGATTCAAATTTTAAAAATACTTTCGAAACTTACTTTATTAGATGCAGTCACACAAATACAAGAATTTTACTAGATATAAAAATAAATTTAAAATAAATACCAGAAAGCCACTTACCTTGATGTCATTATAAACTAAATTGGCAATACTCTTTTCTTAAAAAAATGTAAATTTTTTGTTTTGTTTATTATTATTATCAAGTAGAAAATTCTACGGTTGTTGGATTATTTGTAAACAAACAATCAGGTCACACAATTATTATCCTCTGGTTAAAACAAATAATCGAAAATGGTGTTAATATTTTTTCTCGTGTGGGCATTTTCATGATCAAGCGAAGTATAATGAGTTTGAAATTCATAAATCAAGCATGGTTTATAAAAGTAAAAGTTTTGATTTGTTAAATAATACTCTCCTTTTCAATGTAATCATGGACAAATTTCTGTTTACGATCAATTTTTTGGCAGTTTTGACGAAAACAAATTACTTTTATCCAGTATCTAAATGGATTTCACAAGTTTTAAATGAATTGATTATTAAATATTCATTATTTATGAAAAAATGTCTCCCGGATGTACAACCACGCTCGGTCATATTTATACTGTGAGCCATCTTGGCTTTGAATGCCAAATATACCGGCATCGTCACTGTGATTGGTCGAAAATATTGCTTACTCTCCACCCAAGAGTTCATAACGAATAAAGAACAATTTTATTTCTATTCTAATATTGATTTTTGTTGCTTGTTTTTTTTATTTGATTTAGTGTCTTTAGCATTCAGATTCAATAATTTCATAAGAAATAATAAAAAATTATAAATGATTATATAATGAAGCAACATTTAAATTAAATAAAAGTAATATAGGTCGAGTTTCTATTATATTTCTTTTTTTTTTATAAGTGCATGCTTTTCAAAGCCAATAATCTTTCTTAAAATAAATGATATCCTAAATCACAGACAAATGGATTTTATACAAATATTATTCATCAAACATTTGATTATTAGGATATAATTCATAAAAAAGGTTATTTGAAATTGAACAGTATTTTCATGCAATTTTATTTTTATTACATGAATATACATAATTAATTATTTATACTGATCAAATAAAATATATTAGCACCTTCTAATAGTGTATAAGTTACATTTCGGAACATAAAAGAACTTTGACTTGACACGAATTTAATTTGTTACTAGATACCCCTTACAAAATAGCTACAAAGTTGAATACGAGGTTGAGTGCCTGAACGCGAAGTGTTGATCTACTCAATGGTATATGATGGAAGTAGGAAAGAAAAGTAAGGATGAATAGATATTAGTAATCGTACGAATTGAGAAAAGGAAAAAAACAAAGAAAAATGTAAAACATTGGCAGGGCTGGATTTTCCTATAGGCAAACTGGACTTCAGCCTAGGGCTTCAAGATCAAGAGGGGCCTACACTCAAATTTTTAGCAAAATTAGAATTACACTATTCTAAAAAAACATTAAAACAGTTTTAAATGTATACTTGGATTAAATCAGTTCTTAAATAAAATAACTATTAACATAAAATATAATATGATATACAATTTGATATTTTCTTTTTTGTGATCTGGAATTTGTTTGAATAAAGTTCCATTTTTGGTTCAGTTTTAAAACTTAAAATTCATAATAATTCATATTTGAACTTTAAATGCGAATTATTATGAAATAAATTTATCTGAATTGAATTTGCTTTAATCTTCAATGTATTGAATACACTTAATTTAATTTCATAGAAAATATTATAATTTTTATTGCATATTTTATTTTCGTAGTCAAAGATTTTTATTATTTTTATTTTGTTTCTTTGTAAATTTTGTTTGTTATATTTGATTAATTATTGTTACAAGTACTATATATGGTGCTGAGAATAAATGTCCAAATAAGTGTTCTCGACTTTTTTTTTTTATTTATTTCCGTGCCACATTTCTTATTAAGATTAGTACCAATCACAACATGTTTCGTTTAACATATTGATGTATATCACAGTAATGATGTATTTTATTATATCTCATGTAATTTACAAACTTAAAAATGGAAGGTGAAAGGCCTCATAAGTTGAATAGCCTAGGGTCTCTTTTCATCTAAATCCGGCCCTGAACATTGGTGAGAAAAATATAATATGAAATTTGTGATCAGTAAAGAGCGCAGAACGATGGAGCAAAAAGCAGAAAAATATAATTCAAACGACAAGGGAGTGTATGTAAAAGAATAAAATCAATTCGACCCAAGAACTCAAAAGAGAGTTAAGGCCAGTAGGGAGGAAAAAACAAGTTGGAGTGGGTGAAATTAATTATAACGATAAAAAGGCTCCATTAGGAGCCAAGGTCAAAGGGAGAAAAAGTACGTTGGAGAAGATTGAACTGTTACAGTCGGTTTGTTTAGTTAATAAATTTTACGGAGGGGAAAAGAGTATGCGTTGAAGTAAAAAATCTGAAAAACGTCGGGGAAAGAAAGGGGGGAAATAAAACATTGGAAATGAATGCGACTTAATATTGGGAGAAAGATTGGAAGTTATTGAACACAAGAAGAAAAAATAAGTGAACAGGAAATTTTGGTGGTTTGAGGTACATAATAGGAGTAACAGTAAGTGGTAGCGTAGCTATACCATATAAGAACCACGGAAATTTTTCGAATGGGGCCCCTCAATACAAAGTATCACCAATGTATTTTCTTTTTAATAAAGTACTATCAAAAATACGTATTATTTTTTATTGATACTATGAACTTTTAATTTAAAAAAAGTATTGAATTAAAATTACCAGGATTTTTTAGTTAAAATTTTATTAATTAAATTTTTTTCCGGTTTCCTAACCAGCAAAAGTGTCAATGACAACATCATTCAAGTTTCGGGGCACGGAATGTTCGATGGATAGAATAGTAAAATTGTGTAATCTGCCTTTTCCTATAGAATTTCTTAAAAAGGTTTATATCAATTTTAATTTCAACAATGATCATATTATATATATATATATATATATATATATATATATATATTAATAAATTATCTAACCTTTTCCAATAATTCGCTGTCATTTAAATTTTGTAAAGCGGTAGATTGCAAGAAATTAAAATTGAAAACAATTTCAATCATGCCATGGAATCGCGATCTCAGTTGATAAATGATGACGTCCAATACCCGATAAAATACTTTCACTTTAAACAAGCCTTCGTGATCCTAGAGGCGTTCATCTTAACAAATTTCGTTAAAATGGCATAAATTCCTCTGACGAGTTCTAAGTAACTCTTGATTAATAGGCGCTTTTCCTGACATAGTATTTGCTTGCGTTTTTAAATCTCCAAATTCTTGACGATACATTTCAAATTCTTCCATACAGGCTTGTAAGCGCTTTAAAGCAATTGAAAGATCTGTAGTTTTAGATTGAAGTGCTTTAGGGGCCATGAATTTGTATCGATATGAATTTGGAGATTTAAAAACGCAAGCAAATAGTATGACAGGAAAATGATCTATTAACCCCGAATTTCTTTAAACTCGTCAAAGGAAGTTGAAGAGGCATTTTAATGATTATAAAGATGAACTTCTCCAAGATTCCGCAAGCTTGTTCAGAGTGAATTTATTTCATCGTGTATTGACATCCTCATTTATCAAATGAGGTCGCAATTTCATGGAATGAATGAAATAGTTTTAAATTTAAATTTCTTGCAATCTGCCGTTTTGCGCCTTGTAAAATTAAAATGGCAGCTAATTATTAGAAAAATTCTGAAGAATTTGTTGATATATATATAAAAGGATATATCTGTCTCGTATACAAAGGAATTTTTCGGTTTTCGCTCCACTTTTATACATGAAATAAAAAAGTCTTTTTCCATAAGAGAACTGATTTATGAATCATAAGGAATAATTTTATATCTTCAACTTTTCCTGAAGTGTGCACTATATTTATGTTATTTGTAACTATTCCTGCGATCACGGCTAGTGCTGAATGATCATTCTCAAAATTAAAATCGATATATATCTATTTAAGAAATTCTATAGGACAAGACAGATTACGCAGTTTGTTTATTCTATCGATCGAACAGTGATCCGAAACTTAAAATTTACACCAAAGTTCAAACCTGAACTTTGGTGCTGTCATTGACACTCTTGTTGTCAGAATGGCAGAAAATTTTTTTTAATAAATAAAATTTTTACAAACCCCCCCCTGGTAATTGTATTTAAATTCTTTTAAACTAAAATTCACAGTGTCAACCAAAAAGGATGCTTATTTTAGGTAGTACTTTATTAAAAAGAAAATACAATTATACCTAATGCTTTGCATTGAGGTAACCGCTATTCGAAAAATTTGCCATGGGCCTCAGGTGATATAGTTACACCACTGGGCACGTAGGTGACAGCGGGAATTACCACTTTTTATTTTGTAAGTACCTATTCACGGTCCAGAAATGGAGGAAGTCCCTAGCATTGGGTTCATCCTTATGTAACTATTTCTATTACTATTCCTACCAGATGCGATCTATTTTTTATAAAAATGAGTAAGTTCAAAAAATTGATGCATATATTTTTTTAATTTATCACCTTAGAAACTTAAATTTATTAAATACAGAATTAATAAATCTTACTGTATTTTGTAATAACTAATGTCAGCCTTTTTCTTTACTCATAGCTTCTCTGCTCGAGCGGGGGCCCGTGGCAATTTGCCCGTCCTGCCACCCTATTGTCACTGACAGTAAGCTTACATCTTGTCTTTTCCATGATTGTATTAAATATTAATGTTAATATTTCTATTTTCAATTGCAATCACATATACTTGGTAACATTCCCATCAGAAAAATTCGAGGGACATAACATTAACGAAAAATCATTATTTTTCAGAGTCATACATGTTAAGAGTCAGGAAGTCATTACTATGCACACACACACACAAAACAACCATAATGTGATTTAACTGGTCCTCCAGTATATTTTAATAAATATAGGCATTGAGATATTTTTTTCACAATGACAGTAAAACTATGTCTATTCGAAAAACACATACTCTTATTATACGCTATACTTATAAAATGACACACTTATTACCAATTTTCATCCGTCTAGCAATGCAGTCAATTGTGAGTCATCCTATTGAAAAATGTCACACACAGATTCGATTGTCTACATGATGTAAAGTAAAATGAGATTCATCCGCCCAAGTAGCTTTCTTTAATTCCACGATAAACTAATGACCATAACAACATGCGTGCAGTTTCCGTGATTCCTACAGCTAGCATAGTTGTATAAATGTTTAAGACTCCACAATTTTATCGAAAACAGTGTTCGAGAAACAGCGTGTTTCAGCACATTCACTGCTTCCTCAACATTAAATTTTCCGATTCTCACCATAGTATCCTCAATATTAAATTTGTTGCAGTCATCATAGCACTTTATCTTCACAAACAAACTGATAAATCTTCTGCTCGTCTCTGTAATCAACGGTCTTCAGCCAGTCATTTTCTTGTCTATAGTTGTCTTTAGTCCAATTGATTGAAACTTACTATAAATTGTATATCATAATCAGCTGGTAATATTTGTTGATTTCATTATTTCATGTCGGACCACCATTATCTATTAGTCTAAGTCCAACAAATCATTTCATTTTCCCATGTTGCAACAATACAAACTATTGCTTGAAAAAGCATGGATACAGGCATTTATTTTTCTGTTCAAAAACTATCCTTTGTATTTAATTGATTTTGGATCCAATTTCATCTGTATAACTCGCAAGTATTTTGTTTAGACTGATCAGTGTATTTTTCCTTTAACTGGGAGAAGACGTAATGATTCACCTTCGATGTACGTTTAGAATGATTTTTTATCAAAAAATTTAGAATTATTTTTTAAAGAAAAAATATGTTTTTTAAAATTATTGAAATAAAACTTAAAAAATTATCCTCTGATAAATTAATGAATAATTTAAATAATTATCAGCATATTAACGATATTTATCAATCTTTAATTCATACAAAAGCAAGCTTTTGGAGTTTGATTCTATGAAGAGGTATTTTACTTAAGGGCATGGCTTTTACAGTGTTATACAAATGGAGAAACATCATCTTCTTTTCCATTAAGTTTTACATATAATAAATATGCAGCTCTGGTATTCTATGAATAATACCTATTAATTTAACTGTCCAGTTGAGGCCCTTTCAAAATCTTCTAAAGTCTTAGAAGAAATTCTACAAAGTCAGAATCATCTACATTTAATAGGCAAAACACTTTTTCAATCAAATTCATAACTTATCTTAACCATTCAACAACTTAGTTCAATTATATATTTTTCTGCTGCTTTAATTGTACTATATACAGAAGTCGTCTATTTCTGTTTTCTGAGATTAAACGTCATTAATATATTACTAGTTCTCAAAATATTTATCACTATCCCAGTCCTATTCAATATCGGTTAATATTCATAATTAAGTAATGATTTTCAGTAATCATTAATACTTTGAGCCTGAAAATTTAAACGCCACTTAGATAATTACCATGCTTCTGTCTTGTTTGCTTTTTATTCAGAGAAATTAAATTAAGTGCAGTACCGTCACTTTCTTGTCATTTACATTTAGCATTTTTCATTTTTTTTTCTTTTCATGGAAATTAAAGGTCACTCATATCGGTAAAATATTATGCATTAAGCAGCAATGCGTAATGCGTAATGCAATGCTACTTAAAAGATACATTTAAAAAATCTAAAATTTTTTATTATGTATATATATTTAATAAACCATTTATAAATACAGCACAATGATTTTCAAAGAAGATTCATAAAATATATTTAGTTTGATTCTCTGGCTTTCTCCATAAGTTTCACAAAACATTAAACATGTTTTAAGAGGCTTTTAGGTGAGAGATGCTCAGTATCTATATATATAATATTTATCATATACGGATATATAATGTTTATATATAATTTCACTAATGTAAGGAAAACGGAAATCTATCTTATCTATATATGCCTTAGTGAAAAATAACAGACATGTGAAATTAAAATAGTTTAATATTTGAAATCTTAGAAAGTAAAATTTCTTTTTTTTTTTTTATCTAAAATAATTGGTAAAAATAAAATAAACATTAAAAATATGTGCTGTATCTTAATTCTTTAAAAGTTCTATATAATAATATTCTACCATAAGTTAATATATTCAACTATATGTTTTTGAAGAAATTTTTGAATCAAATTAAGCTTAATAAAATTATGAATAAGAGTGTGTGTGTATTTGATACATAATTTTTTTAAATTGCAGATTTTTAATTGTGATTAATGAGAAATTATGAATAATAGAAGAAATTTTATTCTCTACTTCACTGTCTTTTCTACTCATAATTGCTTAATATTAGTAGCTATCGAGAATCTGGGGAAAGATATAGTATTTAAGTAAATAAATTATGAAAGCAATACATTCATCAGTAATGATGCTTACTTTTCAATAGACGTATTAAACTGAATTTTAAATAAAAAAAATTAAACTAAATAACTAACTATTATTTTTTGAATATTCTTTTAAATCTCCTAAATAAGGATAATAAATATTACACCACATTGGCATGCAAACCAACCATTTTAGATCACTGGGTGCTAGGAGGCTCGGCAAACTCGTTCTTTGATATTTGCCACATTGGCTTCGCAACATATTATAAAAATTTCTTTACGACAAAGAAATAGCGAATCACTTTGCGAAACTTATTTTGAAAGAACGAACCACTTTGTTTTTCATAGAAACATTCTGCAGAATTACAAATCTTGATGAAAAATGGATGTCCAACCTAGCTGTGGATGACGCTATGTATGCCGTCAAATAATGTCCCATAAGTTCCATGTCCTATGATCTCGCAGGCAAACACAATATGGCGACACTCTATGGAGTACTTTGGGGAAAAGCAGCAGTATGGGTGGTGAGTTATATCCCGTCGGAAAGCGCTCCTTGGAATACTTATCAAAAATGGCAGCACAACCTTTTCAGTCTGACGTACAAATTTGCTGTCAAGATTGCGTGGGACAGAATTATCTTGCAGTCATAGGAAATTGCTCCCCCAGACCATAACTCCTGGTAACTTCAATGTGTTTATGACTCAGATAGATTGGCTCCAAGTGCTTGCCTGGCCTCCTTCGAATCAACATACTGCCATCACTGGCATCAAGACAGAAACAGCTCTCATTCGAGAACACAACATATCACCATTCAGCCCTACAATGAATTCTAACTTGACACCACTGTGATATGGAGTTAGTGTCATAAACGCTAAAGGGCCGTCTGGCGCGAAGCTGTCTCTCAAGTTATTGATTTGTTATCATTCTCTGTGTCACTCTAGTGTAAACAGAAGCTAGAATTACAGCGGTCTTCCCTCTCAATAGTGGCCCCCGGGTTTCTTGACAAAGTACCTTCCCGTGTTCTCTGTTGCCAACAATCATGCACGATGTATATATCCCTGCCAAATCTTTGTGCTATCGGAATCCACTTTAAGCCGAAGGTCCCGAGCTCATACGACCATAGAGCATCACAGAGCCCAATCAGACTTCTTCTCCCCCACATCATTCCCAAGCTGTAAAGGGGCATCTCAGCTCTAAGCACAATGATGTGGTGTGGTGTAGTAGTGGTAGTAGTAGTGCTATATCGCCTGAAGAAAATTCCCCTTCTGGTACCCTATTACACGGCTTTTTTCAAATTCAGTATGCTGCTGATATTGTTTTGCCATCTTCTTAAAAGCATTCTCGACTTAAATTTAGCTCACAGTGTCCAATCCAGAAGATAAATAACGCCCAAGAAATTTATATTACATATCATGCTTATAGTGGAGCTACTAGCACCGTGCTTACTCGTATAGCGAGAAATTTGAATGGTAGTTATGTTACATAAGTGAAAACAAATCTCCTAAATTTAGAAAAACTCTTTCTTGGCATTGAGATTTTCTTTTCTTTTAATGTATTTATATAAAAGAAAATTTATATAATTTAATTCTTTTCTTTTTTGTCTCCTTACTTTGCTTTCCTGGTTGAGTATCACCAGGTTTGACGTTTACTAATATTTGTTTAAAAGAACTATGCTTCTGCCTCTGATTTCAGAAATATGACATTGTCTCATTCAACATTATATTTTAACTCATTTGGGGCTTTGTTTGGATTGCACTTCTATGAAAAGTCTTAGATCCATTCATTTATCAAAGATTTTGACGCACGCGAGTATCGTATTAAAAACAAAGGTCATATAACTAAACAAATTTTTTCGCTTCCAAATAAAACACTTTCAAGTTTCCATTGTGAACACTGTTGTCGCATGAATATAAATGACACGAGGCATAAATAATCTTCAAACATGAAATGTAAATTGTCACGAGAGGAAATCCGTGTCTTCCGGTCTCAAAAGCTTACTTGTGAGAGCAAAAAAAAAAAAAAAAAAAAAAAAAAATGTAATATCTTTAGAATGAGTTTGGTTTTTATGAATTAAGGGGTGTTTTTTGCAGTTCACTCTATGTGCTTTTATGTGGTGACCATAACATTTAACAAGCCCGTTTACTGAATGTTCTCAAAGTTCATAATCAGCATTAAGAGATTTGGTAATTTTTTCAATATATTCATTCATGCAGTAGTCAAATCTCTGTAAAAGTCAAGATTTATCAGTTTAATTAAGTATTTTGAATAAGACTTCCTATAACAGCATATATTTTATTGACATACGAATTACTACTACATATATTTTATTGACATACAAATTACTACTACATATATTTTATTGACATACAAATTACTACTACATATATTTTATTGACATAAAAATTACTACTACATATATTTTATTGACTTACTTATTATTTTTGTTTGCCATATTTAAAAACAGAAGGACCCTTTACAAGGTGGTGCTTCTTTAGACCAAGTTAGAAAACAAATTGTACTTCTCTTTCCCTGTAACAGAATTAGAAATTACTGAAACACATTCATCAGTATCACGAAAACTTATGTGTTACTTAACTGATTTAAAAAACAATTTTTTTCATTTAATCTTATAAAGGATACATTTAAAAACATTCATTTAAAATCGTCATTTCAAGTTAATTTTTGTTAGATAATTATTTTCAACCGAATTTGCAGTGTTACTTAAAACAAGCATTTACTTAAAGCAGGGCCAACCCGCAACCAGCCATGAACATTTTTTCGGCCCGTGAGATTTATCACACTTTTACAAAATATATTTATTTTATAATGGCCAAAATAGTGAAAACTAATGAATAAAAAAAAATTAATATACATTATGTGTGCATCCATGTATTAAAATTAACTGTCAAAATTATGAGAAAAAATTTAATTAAAATTAAAATTTAAATTTTTAAAAATTATTATAAAATAATATTTTGCGAATATATGACAGATATTGCCTGTTTATGTGTTTACAGTTATGAGTTCGCAAAATTAAATTATATTCTGAACTCATGATAAGTGCGGAACTTCGAATATCTAATATAACAGGCTTTATTTTTCACTTTAAGCGAACTCATATGCAGTGTCCATCACTAGATATTTGAGAAATCTGGAACAAAAAATTGTTAGAGCTTTTGGTTCAACTTACACCTGCAAATCGTTTTTTTTTTTTTCTTCTAAAATTAAACTGACCAAACACAAACATAACTGACGCTAACCTGCAACACCCATTACGATGTGCAAATATCCAAATTGATATCGATTAGCAAAAGCTAAGTGAAGGAGCGGAGAAACAAATAATGCACTAGCAAAATAAATAGTTTTTTAATGGTTTCATTTTTTTATTTCGTTTATAATTATATATTTTTTATATTTCATTTATTAGTGTTATATATTTCTTTACAACGTGCGTTTAGTAACATTATTATTATATTATAGATGTTTACATGTAAGAATAATAGTAATCACAAAATTAATGTGGGATTTATTTGTCTGATAATCACCAGATAGCGACACCTTACGTCTTTGACAGAGCTGTTTACAACGTGGGGGTGTATTGAACTTTGAACTCTGACCTCACGAGAGGGGAGCGAGTCCCCGTGGATGAGAGAAGAAAACCCCGCAGATGGGCGCGGAAGAGAACGCTAGCAGAAGGCTGGAATGATGCGGACGAACAACGAGAGAGGAGCGAAATGCACAAGTTTAGCGCTTGATTAATAATCAATGCAAATATTATTGTAAATTATAGAACCAAATAAATGGTTTTATTTAAAGAAACGCAGGACTTTTATTGTGTCTGTCAAATCCCCTAGACACCCACTGCAAAACTGTAGGTTCGGCCGGGATGCATCTGTTGAAACCGGTGTAACCCTACATAAATTGTGGTTTCGGCCGGGATGCGTCTTTTGCAAGCGGCCTAAAGATCTACATTAATAACACATTATGTTTCAATTTTTCACTCCAAAAAATGTCTATAGTATGTCTAAATCTAATATGGGGATTCTAATCTAATATGTGGCCCGCGGAGTTAGTTTGCATTTCCAAAGTGGCCTGCAAGATCATTGCGGTTGGCTGTCAACTGGCAACTGGCGTACCGATTACGGAGTACCAACAGGAGAAAATACCCCTTAAACCTCCACTTCTTAATTCATAAATATGATTAGAGTTCTAATTGGCTGTTTTAAGGAACAAAACAAAAATAACAAAAACAAAAATAAAGTTTCTAAAAACTCAATTAATGTGGCACTCAAAAATTTAAAAAATACTAAAAATAAATAAAAGTAAAATACAAAATATAAGAATTTAAAGTTAAATTTAAATTCGGTACAATTAGGGACCAGTTGCCGATGCCATAAGACTTTTGAAGTAGTAAACAATAAATGTAAACAAATCAGTGAAATGGTTACGCTGAACGGTGAGAGCCATGATGATGATCTTAAAAGCAATATGGTTATAGAAAAATCCCCCAAAAAATCCGATCTCAGAACCGAAATTCTTTTTATTTATTTTATATTTACCCCTGCTTTAAATGATGATTACAAACTGCGTCATATTTATTAAAATTCCAATTAAAATTCTTCCAGACAGCATTGCACAATTGCGAGACATGACATCAATATATTACAGCAGTTCGTTGAAACCAGTTCGTTCTTTGGTACCATCCATATTGTCTGGCACCCTTCTCTCAACTGTTGTACTGTCTGGAACGCTTCACTCCACACCTCACACCCCTTTTTTCCTTCTCCCTCCTCCCATTCTCAGTTCCAAAGTCTAACGGGCGGGGGAAAAAGAAAGAAAGAAAAAAAAAGTGCTAAGTTCAAAGTCTACCGTAAGGGTCAATCTGTCCTTGAAAGGAGAATCATCAACTTTGGGCTCTTCCCGTTGCCTATATTTTGTTTCAGGAAGACATGGCGGATCCTTACTTAATGGTTGTCACATTTTTTTCATTAGTACAAAAATATGAAAATGAAATTATATAACGCTGTAAGATAAAACTGTATTATAAAACAGTATTGTTTTTTATTAATATTTATTTTAAACAAACAAATTTTCCCTTAAAAATTTGTATACAATAATATTAAAAATTATTCATTATTTATTTGCAATATAAATTTATTTTATTATATGCATCTATTTTCCAGTAAATTTCGGTGATAAGAAATTTCGGAGAATTATGTATTTAGATTTGTTTAAGAATAAAATTAATTTAAAAATTTTTTTTATAAAATTAAAAATAATTACTAATTTTAAATAACTCACGTTTCTCTAGTTACCTTTTCTTTCTTTATTTTAAGCCATACTATAGTGAACTATGAATATTGCAGACGTTAATAATAATAATAAAATTTAGAGAATGCTAAACGCCCTATATAATTTACAATTACTTATATACTTATACAATTACACTTATACAATTATACTTATACAATTACTTATATACTTATATACTTATTACTTATATACCCGGTCTTATATAATTTACAATTACCCTAGACGAACTGGCTCAGTTGTCAGGAGCACCCTGACCTGTTCCTTCAGTCATCATTTCTAACAGCTGCAACTTCATCTTGTGGTGTTTTTTATTTTTTGCTTTCTTCTTTTATTTTTTAATTATTTTCTTTACTTTTACTTTATATTTCTCTTTTCTTAATTTATGTTTTCTATTATTGAAATTCTCTGATTTACTCGTTGCTCTTTTATTTTATTTTGATCTGGTAATTTGGGACAGACCTTGGTTACTTACTGCTTTGTTGTTTATTAATGTTTTTTATATCACCATGTGACTTACTCTCAGCTAGGAGTTTAGGCCCATATAAGGCCATGGAACTCCGTAAACCTCAAACTGACTGACTGATAATAAAATTTAAAAAAAATGACGTTAAGAAAAACAAAACGTACTACTTTTTTAAGGCGTTTATTATTGTAAATACAGTTTATACTACAAGCGTCTGGGATAGCAATTGTGTAAAAAAATGACAGCATACAAAATACAAATAAAAGACACGGTATCATCTTTTCAAATGAATTTCATTATGCATATAACACCATAATAGTCGCATTGGAATCTGGCGCCAGCCTCATATAATAGAATTTTACAATATTGTAGCATTAAGTAAAACTCAAAATCTGAAAAATGTTAATCACAAATGATCTTTCCTATACTTTTTTTATAACTGGAATATAACTTTAAGTTAAAGTATAGCATTTGCGAAAATTATTATTGAATTTAATAATATCATTTTAAACACAATTATTGGAAGAAAAAAATAACGTGCAATTTAAATTTTATGATGCTGAGTTGCCATTGTTATTTTAAAAGAAAATTTTAAACTATAATATTTTACAAAGAAGGAAATATTTATTGTACTAATATTGCTAGATTAATATTGAAATATTGTTCTGAAATTACTTAATATTTCTAAACATTAAACATTTTTATCATTATTTCCTTGTTCAAGTTTCGAACTTTCCCTAAAGCATTTTAAAACAATTACAGAACTTTACCGATGTTTCCTAGATGATTCTAAACATTGTTCAAAAACTCACCTACTGACGAACATATACAGACAAAAGAGAAATAAAAACTTCGAACTTTTACATATTTCTTTATTTTATGAATAAATTTTAACCTTTTTCAACTGTCCATTCATTTGATTTTTAGATATGAAGTGAATTAAAAAATTTAATACATACTTAAAAATCAATGCTAACAAAAGGGAAATGACGAAAATAATAGATAGCTGCTTTAGAGTTTTGCGTCGCAGTACTGGTAAGCAATAGTCTGCTTGGCCGAATGTCTAGTTCTCTGGCCCTCGATGCCACAGAGTTCCAGTCCCGCTGGTGCTATGGGTGTTTGTAGTGTTTCAAAATTCACTCTAAGCTGCAGGTCCCGGTCTCTTATGACTGTAGAGCGGCACAGAGCAAAGTCAGACTTCTACCTACGGGTGATCCATCACAGCAGATGCTGCCCCCTTTTCCCTCAACCATGAGTCCATACGGGTTCGTGGGGTTAATCTAAATGCCTATATGTCTATCAAGTAGGATTAAAAACAGCAACTGGTAAGCAATAACTATAACAAAATGTTGCATCGAATTTCAGAATTTAAAATCCAAAACATCTATTTTTTGTTTTCATTTAAAATCCGAAGCATAATTGGCTTGATTCATGTCCAATGGCAACGTGTGCAGCTAGTGTACTCCTGCTTAAATCCGTTGGCACAGTCCGCTGCAGCCACTGCTTTCGAAAAAGAAGACTCGTTGGCAATTATGACAATCTGCGTAAAGTGTTTCGCCTGATTTTTCGGGGTTTCTCCCATATGACACACGTATCAGGTAGCTACCCTTAAAAAGTCATTCCGGAAGGCAATGTCTCCCCTCATCTCTAATCGACGGACTGTTCCTGATAAACATAAGTAAAACCCAACATCCATCGATGTTCAACAGAGAATAATAATAAAAAAAAGCTTTATGTTGTTGTTATTTATCCCACTTGGTAGATATCCAATCTAGACCAAGTCCACGAACCTGTATGGACTCATGGTTGAAGGGGAAGGAAGCAGCTTCTGTTGTAGAAGGTAGTTGCTGTTGTTCTTCGTAGGTAGAAGTCTGACTTTTGCTCCGTGACGCTCTTACAGTCATATGAGACCGGGACCTACGGCTTAAAGTGGATTCCGAACCACTACAAATATCCATGGCACCACCGGGACTCGAACCCGAAATCTGTGGTACCGAGCGGTTTTTCAGGAGTGGTTGTGGTTTTTTCCGGGTTTTCTCACATACGATACGTAAATACCGGGTAATTCCCCCTAAAAGTCCTCCAGGAAGACACTGCTCTCGTTCTTCAGTGACTCGGAGGCAAGTCAGACTCATTCTTACGGATGCTCCATAACAACCGATGCTGTCCCTCTCTTCTCTCCTTCTATGAGTAGACTACTCATGGGGACTACGTACTAGTACCCGACCCACGCTGCCGGACAATGAGGATTAGTCACAGCCCATAAGCATTTGAAAATATATAAATGTGAATATGAGTATGTATAAATAATGTTTATATAATTATATGCTTACATATGTGTATGCTGTGTGTCACATATGCTTACATATGTGATTTTACTTAAATTTTTTAGATCAAGTAAAATCAAGTGCAAATCAGGATTATAAATATAGGAATTGATTAAGAGATATAATTTAGTTCTAAATTAATTAGCTAATTTAGAATTAATTCTAAATGAATTATTATGAAAATAATCTTACTTGCTATGTATAAGTTTCTTTTATGATAACATTAAGAATAAGACCATTCCTGCAAAAAAAAAAAAATAATAATAATAAATAAATAAATAAAAATAAATCTCGTTTACTTTAAAATTTTTGAAAAAACTGCATTCTCTTCTGCAAAAGAAACCACAACTACTTATTTTTTCATGACTCTCTGACTACAAATCCATAAAGGTCTCAAATACGAATTATTTGATTTATCTGTTAATACTACTACCGGATTCTAAATTTTTATGCTCTAAATTTTAGAAAATAGTTACTCAGGAATATCCTGAATGGATTATTAGAATAAAATTTCCGATTTCGTTCAAAAACCTCTTCGAATGCCTACAAATTGCTTGACGAAAAGTAATCGAATTTCATGAAACTCTTCTGTCATGCACGTTTTTCATCCATTCTTTGAGATAAAACTTTTTTCTTTGTATCTAATTGAATTTCTTCTTGTCCGTGTGGTCTGGGGCGAGAAATTTCGCTGCATAGAATTTTCTTCAAACGGAAAAAGGAACGGAAAAAAACTCTCCTTCCGATGGAAAGGAAAGGACGGAAAGTCATGAAAAAGTCGAAGAACCGCTAGGAATTCTGGGTCAGGTAGAAACAGAAATGTCTTCACTTGCGAACTAAACGTTTCGAAGGTGAGTCCTCGCGCCGTGGTTCGGCACTCACTGATGATCAGTGGGGTAAGTAAATATTATAATTACAAAATTCAGCTTAATTTTTATTATTTATATTACTTTTTTTAAAGTAGGAATTATCACACGCAGTAATCCATTTAATCTCATTGAAAACATATGCCTTATTTAAAGATAATTTCTGTTTGCTATAAGTTTCATTTTACTCATATTTGAAAGTGTAAATAAACTTGTGAAAAAAATTAAAAAATATTTTATCAGTATAAAGTAGTTTGTTATAAAGTATTTTTATAAAATATATCTTTTATATATTGAATATTATAAAGTATTTTTTTATAAAAAATATATTTCATTTAATGAATATTATAAAGTATTTTTATAAAAATGTATTTTATATATTGAATATTATAAAGTATTTTATTATAAATTATTTTTTTATAAAAATACTTAATAAAAAAATACTTTTATCTTTTCATTTATTCAATTTTAATTTTGGTATTAATGTAAAAAATTAATTAACTTTAATTTAAATCTAAAATGCTTATATTATAATAAGCAAATATAATTCTTCATAAATAGATTCAAGAGATAATGAATTCTTATTTTAATAAAATTTGTATACTATAGAAACACGAATTTAATAAATATAAATTAAATAAATAACATAAACTAATATGTGTAAAAGTAACAAATCTCTTCACTAATTGAAAGATGAATTAATATGACAAACAAAATTAATTAGTGAACGAAATAAAATTAATTAATTAATTAAACAAAATTAATTAATGAACGAAACAAAATTAATTAATGAGCTGAAATATTTTCAGTTCAATTGTTTCAGGAATTGCAAATGAAGCTGTTTTACTCGATTGAATAATAAAGCATGCAGTTTTTTTGAGATCAAATTGTTTGTTGTGGTTGAATGAAAAAAAATACTTATTACTTAAATTATTACTCATATTTCAAAGTGGAAATAAGTGAAATAAATAAAAAAAATTACATCTTTTTATTTATTGAATTTTAATTTTGGTATTAATGTAAAAATTAATTACCATTAGTTTAAATCTTAAAAGCTTTTATGATAATAAAACGAATTTAATTCTTCATAAATAAATTCAAGAGATAATGAATTCGTATTTTACTAAACTTTGCATGCTATAGAATCCCGAATTTAATAAATATAAATTAAATAAATAACATAAAGTAATTTATTTGTAAAGGTAACAAATCTCTTCACTAATTGAAAGATGAATTAATTTGACAATAAAAATTAATTAATGAACAAATCAAAATTAATTAATTAATTAATTAAAGTATTTTGAGTTATATACAACACCAGGGATGGCCAATCCGCTGCCCGCCTTGAATATTTTTCAGGCCCGTGCGATTTATCAGACTTTTACAAAATATATTTATTTTATAATGGCCAAAGTAGTGAAAACCAATGTATTAAAAAATTCCATGACGTGTGCATCCACATATTTAAAAATTAACTATCGAAATAAGAAAAAATTTACTTTGATTTTAAAATAACATTCTTGCGAATCTATGACAGATATTGCCTGTTTTATTGATGAATTTACAGAATGATTAAATTATATTCTGCGAATTCATGATGAGTGGAGAAACAAATATTGTACTGGTAAAATAAATATTTTTTTAATGATTTGATTTTTTTTTTATTTCATTTATATTTATATTTATTTTATATTTCATTTTTAGTGATATATTTCTTTACAATGTGCGTTTAGTATCATTATTATTGCATTATTCCTGTTTACATGTAAGAATAATAGTAAACACAAAAATAATAGCTCATTATGTTTTTCAATTTTTCAATCCAAAAAATGTCTAGAGTCTAATATGGGGATGTATAATTTTATATGCGGCCCGTGGAGTTAGGATGCACTTCCAAAGTGGTCGCAAGAACATTTGGATTGACCATCTCTGCTATAGAATCCCTAATTCAATAAGTATAAATAAAATAAATAACATAAATTAATTTATTTGTCAGAATTACAAATCTCATCACTAATTGAAAGATGAATTAATTTGACAACAAAATTGATAAGGAAAACAAGCGAAATAAAAGGAACAAAATTAAGATTAATTAGGAACTAAATAAAATTAATTGGGAACGAATAAATAAATAATAATAAATTAATTAGGAACGAATAAATAAATAATAATAAATTAATTAGGAACACATAAATAAATAATAATTAATTAATTAGGAATGAAATAAAATTAATTATGAACTAAAGTATTTTCATTTATATAAATTGTTACGGGAATTTTAAATGAAATTGTTTTACTCAATTGAATAATAAAGCATGTAGCTTTTTGAGCTCAAATTCTTTATTATGATTGAACGAAACATAACCATCTTTTGTTAAGAATGTTAAATTAATTTTCAAGTATAATTAGAAGTTTTTTTAAAAAAAAGTTTTCATGATTTTCTACGAACTTTGAATCCTTTAAAACACATTTCCAAGAAATGACAAAGTATTTATTTTTTGATATTGTTTATTGAGTGATTTTTTTTTTTTATTTTACTCTGAGATTTCTCTGTCTGAATATCTGAAAATTTAGCTTTAGGGAAATCTTTTATATTGTTCACTCTGAGATCTATTATATTTGATAAGACTATCTGAAGGATCATTGCAGACACATTTAAAAAAATTTCCTTACTGCAGTCAGTTTACAAATAAATAATAACGACATTTGCACGATTTATATATTTTTAAATTGTGCAGTTATAATTAGATGTTACATATTTACAATGTATTTCTTAAAAGCAACAGTTTTTCGTAAAATATAAAACTTTTTTGAAAACTTATATTAACTAGTATCGCTTGCGCTTATTAATTTATGGATGTAATTTTAATAGGCGTGCTTAGTGCTTTTTGGTTATTGGTGCAATGTAAACTAAATTAATAAAACTTTTATACTAGGTTACTACAATGTAAGTTAGTAAAGCTTTCTATACTAGGCTACCACAATGCAAATTAGTAAAACTTTTTATACTAGGTTACCACAATTCAAATTAGTAAAGCTTTTTATATTAGGTTACTACAATGTAAATTAGTAAAGCTTTCTATACTAGGCTACCACAATGCAAATTAGTAAAACTTTTATACTAGGTTACCACAATTCAAATTAGTAAAGCTTTTTATACTAGGTTACCACAATGTAAATTAGTAAAGCTTTCTATACTAGGCTACCACAATGCAAATTAGTAAAACTTTTTATACTAGGTTACCACAATTCAAATTAGTAAAGCTTTTTATACTAGGTCACCACAATTCAAATTAGTAAAGCTTTTTATACTAGGTTACCACAATGCAAATTAGTAAAACTTTTTATACTAGGTTACCACAATTCAAATTAGTAAAGCTTTTTATACTAGGTTACCACAATGCAAATTAGTAAAACTTTTTATACTAGGTTACCACAATTCAAATTAGTAAAGCTTTTATACTAGGCTACCACAATGCAAATTTGTAAAACTTTTTATACTAGGTTACCAAAATTCAAATTCGTAAAGCTTTTTATACTAGGTTACCACAATGTAAATTAGTAAAGCTTTCTATACTAGGCTACCACAATGCAAATTAGTAAAACCTTTTATACTAGGTTACCACAATTCAAATTCGTAAAGCTTTTTATACTAGGTTATCACAATGTAAATTAGTAAGACTTTTTATACTAGGCTACCACAATGCAAATTAGTAAAGCTTTTTATACTAGTTACCATAATGTAAATTAGTATATCTTTTTATACTAGGCTACCACAATGTAAAGTAGTAAAACTTTTTATACTAGATTAACGCAATGTAAATTAGTAAAGCTTTTTATGCTAGGTTTCTGCAATGTAAATTAGTAAAATGTTTTACACTAGGAAAAAAATTGGATGAATATTTGAAAAGGATATGCTTGTTTGATTTGTTTTTTAGAGTTAATTTGTTTTCCTGTGATAGTTTTATCAACATAATTATTTTAATATATTTCAGGTATAATCATTGTAGTTCCATTTTAAGATTGAATTATACTGAATAATAATATTTCGCAAATTGCAGCTATAAAATTTCTTCTGAGCAGTTTTTACTGCGAATGGATGAACTATAATAGAATTTAATCTTATAATACCTTAGTTACATGGTTGAGTGTCCACAATCTTGTATTCAAATATATAAATATTATAAGTAAATTAATTAATAATTAATTGTTCGTGAATATCATTCACTTACAAAATGATTAAACTTGTCATTTCATTTCTGTAAACAATTACGGAAATTTGTAATTATTCACCAAGAAGGATGTTGTTTAGGAATGTCAGGCATTTTAAATTGATATTTGCCGCCATATATTGACAAGTGTATAACAGAACCTGCTCGACCCCTCGACATTACAAGTAACTTGCCACACTCAACGTTTGGAACCTATTCGGAAAGAACACTCACAGAGATGATACCCTCCATCCTAACATCAATAGAAGAACTTTTCATCTGATAGACTTATTACGTCCGTCCTCTGTATAGATAGAGGAACTTTCTTTTTTGATTTGTTTGTCAAATTTCGCGTAGAGTTCAGAAACTTAAAGCGTTATAAAATAGATTTCTTCGGCTTTCTGTAGTAAAAAATCTATCATAAAACTTTTGACTTCTACCTAACTAATTCCCCGGCACTACAATTCACGTTAAAGCACGTCCGTCTGCCTACCGGCAGATTCCGAAAAGGAGATGTTTTCTTTTCACAGGGTAAGTTTGTCAACCCTGCTACCAATAGTGATATTAGACCGGAACCCACGTTTTAAAGTGGATTCCGAACCACTAGCAAACATTCATGCCACCGTTCGGCCTCGAAGCTGAAGCCTATGGCACCGAGAGCTAGTCAAGCGAGCGCTAGCGGCCAGCAGCACCCCTTTTGATTTCTGTTGCACCAAATATATTTGGTTCTTACTAATCATTAAAAACTTTTTTTATATGTATTCTATTAATACAATAATGAAAATTATTATTCTTTTATTAAAAATTAATAGTCTTATTTTCAAACAAAAAATATGTTTAAGTATTGAAGTATTTTTTCTTAGCACTTTATATCGTTTTTTCTTATTAAACTAAATAAATAGCACGAAAATACTAATGTGCTTGTATATAAATAAAATTAATATAAAAAATGTTGTCCTCTCTAGGCATTTTGTCTAAACCAGTAACCATCAAAAATAATAGCACACTTTTAAACAATATAATCGACGTTGCAAAATGCACACTTCTGTCTCATTTCTTCTAATATATCTCTTTAATCTCCATTAAAGCAAAATATTATACAATTATGTCTAGAAATAAAGGGCAACAGTAATTGTTTAGATTGCTGAAACAGATAAAAACTGAAGTTTAGTGAAAGGAAGTTTATGGAAGAAATACACAGGTTGATTATAATTAAAGTCCCACTTTCAAAATGCTGTAAAAAAAGAAACACTCGTCACAATGAGTTCACATTTGAACTGAAGATATTTGAAGAACGGGGAAACGCTACGGCAAAAAAGTTTTAAAGTGTATTAATAGATGGCGCTGTAAGCGGCATAAAGAAAGTGAATTCCCCTGCCAGTGATATTTCGAATCGAAATGAATTACACATTTCGCATGAGTTGCACATTAAACCAATTGTAGTGTTCAATGTGTTTGATTGTTTGATTGTTTCTGTTTTTTGACGATAAAATTGACTTCCAAGTCATTCAACAGTCGTGACACTGTTAGTGGAAAGCCCATCCACGACGGCAAGGTCATACCAAATTGGATGGGGAAAACAGGTGGAACTTTTTTTTAAACTTTCTTTTGATGCAATTCGTTTCCCTTTTCTTCAAGTATCTTCAGTTCAAATTTGAACTCATTGTGACGAATGGTTCTTTTTTTATAACATTGTGAAAGTGGGACTTTAAATTATAATCACCCTGTATATAATACAAGTTTGATCAGAATCCTTATTCTCATATTCAAACAAAATTCTCATATTCAAACAAAATTCAAAATTCTCATATTCAAACAAAATTCAAAATTCTCATATTCAAACAAAAGTCATATTCATTCAGTATAGATATATGATATTAAGTCGTCGAATAAATAAATGAAAATGTTTACATATTTTTTGATGTTGCCAAAATACAAAAAAATGTTAAAATTAATAAAAAATACTTTTCTTTCCCTTAAAAAAATTACGTTATCTATAGAAATAAAAAATAAATCTGGAAATAGTTTTTATAGAGATAATTTATTTTTTAATTTATGAATTGATTTAAATTGAATTATTGGAATGAATTTCATGAGTTATTGTATTGAATTTAATTTTTGAATTTGACGTATTGCTTGATTTTTTTTTATAATTACATTTTGTATTTTCATGTTCTTCGAAATATTAAATGCAGTTTTACTGTAATGCCAATTGAATTTTTACTTTTAGTTACCAAACAACCTCTAAAACTATTGTAGGAAAATATTTTCATTCCTGTTGTATATAGCAACGAATAACACACGAAGACTGAAAGCATGAAATAACAGTGTAACAAATTTCTGATGAGATCAAAACTAGTTTGTAAATAATTACTCGATAGATTCAGCGATAACAGTATTGAATGAAACCTTTATTGTTATATAATGACAACTATTTAAAGGAAGATTTTTTTTTTCTTTCTAATGCAGCTGGCACTTAGACAGCTTGGTCTTTGATGCCTTAAGGCAAGAGCTGCAAAGACGTTACTCACTTTGCAAGACTCAGGAGGCGCGTGTAACTTGAAGATAAGCTACGGACGCGGAGTAACAATGCCCCCGCAACGCTCTACGATCTTATTAGACCAGGACCTACGGTTTAAAGTGGATTCCGAACCACTACAAACATCCAGGTCACCGCCGGGACTCGAACCCGAAACCTGTCGTACCGAGCGCCAGAGCGCTAGCCACTCGGCCATTCAGGCCCTATTTAAAGGAAGATAGATGCTATTTAAAATAGATCGTAATCAGTACTGTTCTGGGTATATTTTGGAATAACATAACTTAAAATATCTTTAAAAAGTTTATTTTTATATCTTCTTTCATACTTGTACTCTATGCCTTGCACATAAAGAATCTACAATTTTATTTATATGTTAATTAGATAATTATTGCAAATTTTGATTGCAAAATTGCCACAAAATAAAATGAATGAAATTATTCTGTTCATGGTTAGATTTCAAATGCCTGTTATCAGTCTGCTTCAAATATTATTCCGCTATAAACACTACAAATATAATATAAAAACTATGTAATATTGCACTTGTATTATTATCCTAATGTGAGATTTTAAATTTTTTATTGCTTTTTAACATTGCTGATTTCTATAATACCCCCAATGAAATAAGCATTAAAATATTAAAAAAAAAAAAAAAAAATTAAGCATTAAAATATTTAAAAAAAAATTAAGCATTAAAATTCTTTTGTTTCCGCTACTAATCGTTTAACATAATTATTTCCCAAAAAACGATCAAGTATTAATGAAATTAAATTAAATGTTATTGTGTTACATTAATAATTGTTTGATGAAATTTTACATGAATACTATATTGTCTAATTTTATATTTACTAGATTAATTGATGGGATCTTATGGCATAATGACTATCGCACCGGCATTCCTTGCTACAAGTTTCGGGTTCGAATCCCGGTGGGGCCATGGGTGTTTATAGTGGTCCTTTTTAAGCAGTAGGTCCCGGTTTAATACGACTTTAGACGGAGGGTTGACAACCTTACCTCATAAAAAGCAAAACATCTCCTGCCTCGAAATCTGGCAGTAGGCAGACGGCCTTGGTCCATCATGGGGCTGTTGCGCCAATGTAGAGGACGAAGACTAATTGACTATTATAAACATACATAAAATTACCAATTGTAGCACAAGTGCATCTCATTTAGAATATTTTTCCTATTGAAAATTTATTTTAATCAAATTTTCCACTCTTTACTTTTATTTATTTAATTTTTTTTATTGAACATCGGGGGACCACATATTCTCCGAATAGCCATCTAAAAAGGATGATGTCAGGACAGTGCCTTACAGGGTGACTTTAATGGTTTACTAGCCCGCATTTGCGCTTCGTCTGAGAGAAAACTTGAAAACTACAATCAGCTAGCCTGACTATCGTGGTCGTTTGTCGCTCTACGGTCATTTTTTGCACACTTTGGCTAACTAGACCGGGACCGACAGTTTAACATGGATTTAATCGTCCAGGCCATCACCAGGATTCGAACCTGAAGCCTGTGGTACCAAAGGCCAAAGCGCTAGCCAATTGGCCATCAGGCAGCAACTATCGATGAGATATGCTTTTCTCATCGAGCGACGCAACGAACGTGGTCAGCGGATTTGACCTCTTCCTCATTACATCTAGGACACTAATTGGGCTTCATTTTCATTTGTTCTTAACATACGAAAGTAAATATATTATGACATTCGATCGCACCAAGGCTTATCTCTAGAAAAGTAATTGTTATCTACCTTTGACAATCAGAATCAGATCAAAGGGGGAAACATGGCTTCATTTGGGGCTTACGTGCTGTTCGGTGGAAAGCAATTTCCGTTGCTGGTATCTATGCCAATTTATTATGCCCAATAAATGGCTCTCATTCTGCAAATGGAGAGAACTGGGGAGAATAATAATAAAAACCTGACCATTCGTCACTCAGTGATGCATCCAACTATGATGGATCTCATATTTTATTGAAATATATGTCGGAAGAGTTTACCACATTAGTTCTGCTTTCATAGAAATAGAATCAAATGAATATAAATGCATTCATGCACCATCAATTAATTATTGTAGGCTTAAATTTCGTCCTTTGAATATTATTTATTTTTATCTAAATGATAGTAAAATTAAGTAAAGAAATTGGCATGGTTTACGGGTAAAAGATTGCCTTTAGATATCTCAATAACATTTTTCATTTAAATTCTTCTCATTTCAGTTTATTTTATTTAAAGTAATTTAACACAAAATTTTCTAAACGAGAATTATTTTAAATCATGCTAACATGGTCTATAATTTTGAAGTATCGATGGATATTCTTTTATTAGTATTTGCCTAATGAAATCCATTATAAATTAACACACACACACACACACACACACACACACACATATATATATATATATATATATATTTTGTATACATGCATGTGTGATAACCCCATATTTAGGACCTCTTATGGCCAAGCTACATATTTTTATATGTAATTGATGACTGAATGACTAGCACTCTGACGCTCGGTGCTACAGGTTTCGGGTTCGATTCCCAGCGGTACCATGGATTCTTGTAGTGGTTATGAATCCACTTTAAACCAGCATCTCTTGGGTGTAGGCAGAACTACCCTAACCCTAAAATGAAAAATATCTCCTGTCTCGAAATCTGCCAGCAGCCAGACGCCACAAGGCTGTTGTGTAAATGAAGAAGATATATATATATATTATTATTCTAATGCAGCTGGCAATACAGAGACAGTTACTCTTTATGCCATAAGCAAGGGCTGCTCCACTGTTATTCATTTAGCACTGCACAAGGAGCACGTGTAGCTTGAAGATAGGCTACGGACGTTAGTAAAACTAGCTCCACAACGCTCTGCGATCCTCTTAGACCGGGACTTACGGATTAAAGTGGATTCCGAACCAGTATAAACATCCATGGTATAACCTGGAACCCGAAACTTGTGGCACCGAACGCGAAAGCGCTAGCCACTCGGCCATTAGACCCCAAAATTGTAATTAGACTTGTATAATACTTTAAGTACATACTTTTCCAAGCCATATTCGTAATATTTTGTAAAAAAAAATATTATACATAAACCAAAACACCATATTAATAAATTTGATAATAATACTGTTCTTCTGTAAAAGCTGGGGCCTGAATGAGCGAGTGTCTAGCGCTCTGGCCCTCGGTGCCACAGGTTTCGGGTTCGAGTCCCGGCGGTGCCATGGATGTTTGTAGTGGTTAGGAATCCACTTTAAGCCGTAGGTCCCAGTCTCCTATGACTGTAAGAGCGTCACGGAGCAGAAGTCAGACTTCTACCTACGGGTGCTCCATCAGAACAGAAGCTGCACCCATCCTCCCATGAGGGACACGACAACAACTGTAAAAGCTGTTTGCAATGAGACATAAATACTTGCAAAAACTCAAAACCTTTTGCATATGCTAAATCAACTGGAAATTATAACATTTATTTTTTCAAGCAGTCTTTTGTAAAGAAGTTGGTGACTCATTATGATAAATTTATGTACCGCACATAAATAAAAACTTAATCTCTTCAGTCTGGAACATGATAAGCACAAATGAAACCATATAAAGTGCATTAATTCCAGTGTACGTCTTTGATTTCATTAAAACTAACATCGGAAACAAACCTGTTTATCTATGAAACTCATTCAAAGGACATAGCGTTCGTTGACGTTGTTAAAAGACAGAATAAAAACTGTAAAATTATTTAAATATAGATCTTCTAAGGGGAGTCAAAATACAGTCTTATTAATTTTTGCTATCACCACCACCCATTTTTAGTTAAGTCCATCACCATCGTTATGTTCGGTCACCATAACAAAATAAATTAACATTCTTTATTTAAATGTATCTACAGATAACATTTTATAAATTTAATTTAGAAAATACATTTGAATTTAGCAATAAATTGTAAAATACTCTAAGAACATTGAACTTTCCACATTGAAATGTAAAGTACTCTAAGGTCTAATTTGCCGGTGAAATTAGATCAACATAGTTTTTTAACTATAATATTTTATTTATTTTAATTATATATTTATTTATTATTAAAATTATATAATAGATATTATATTAAATATATATTAATATTATATCATATAAATATACTATTTTATTATTATTATATATATAAATATAATATATGTAGATTTTGCCGCTTGCAATTGACGCATCCCAGCCGAAGCTCCAATTTATGTAGAGTTGGGCGCTTGGAAAAGACGCATCCCAGCCGAAACCCCAATTTATGTAGAGTTGGGCGCTTGGAAAAGACGCATCCCAGCCAAAGCCCCAATTTATGTAGAGTTGGGCGCTTGGAAAAGACGCATCCCAGCCGAAACCCCAATTTATGTAGAGTTACACCGGTTTCAACTGATGCATTCCGGCCGAACCTACAGTTTTGTTAGACTTCTCCTCCAGTCTAAACAAAGCTGAACTTTTGAAGTGGGTGTCTAGGGGTGTTTGACATGCAAAACGCAGTAACGGGACGTTACTTTAAATGAAGCCATTTATTATATTTTACAATGATATTTACATTAACAATTAATTAACGGACAACACCGTCCATTCTCTCGCTGCTTGACGCAGCGTCCCATCCGTTCTTCTTCCAGCTAGCGTCTCTCCTTCTTTCTTCATCTACGGGGATCTTGCCCCTTCTCGTGGGGTCAGAGTTCAAAGTTCAATACACCCCCACGTTGTAAACAGCTCTATCAAAGAGAAGGGACCGTAAGGTGTCGCTATCTGGTGATTACCAGACAAATAAATCCCACATATATATTTCTCCATCTGTTTATACGAAAGATCAAAAGCAGCATAAAAAAATTAGTTGAAAAAATATACCTCCCGATATTGAAACAGTAAATAAAAAATATCCCTATCACTATAATTTTAAAATGTTTCTTTAACTTTCAATTTTTGGTATCAATATATAGTTGGTTATAGGTTATTATAGAAAATTATTGTTATATAGATCTATTTATATTGTTATGCAGAATATTGAGATGCCCCATATCGTTTGCCCCATATTAAGATGGATTAAGGTTGAACAGAAATTGATTTATTATAGGCGAATGTTGTAAAATGGTTTAATGTTTCTCGTAGTACAGCCTCAGAATTTAGTAGTTTCAATATTATTCAATGATGGATTGGACGTGGTGGATCGGTTGATTCTTAATACGATTAATCCCTCACGATTTCTTAATATCTTTCTTTGGTGAACACTTAAAGCTGTTATGTATGTCTAATTCGAAATCAATCTTGTTGATGATATATGGTGAAATATGTTAACAAAAAAAGGAAGAAATTTAACAGTCAATTCGACTAAAAAATAATCTACACATTTTTAAATCAGAAACCCAAATAACTAAAAATATTATTGCAATTTTAATTTACTCTTATTAAGATGGGCGTTGTCTTTCCGCAATGATGGGACAAATATGCCTCAAAGATTTAATGCGCCAGACATATATTTATTTTTCTTCAGTCTTCTGTTTCATTTGTTCATATTTGATGAGAAATTTGAACTCATGACCTTCAGGCAATTACAGCTTACAAGAGTTCTATTTATTATTCGAATAGAATAAATATGAAACTTATTGATTCAAAATTATCTTCTAGTAATGTAAATAATAAAATAACCTTGTATAAAATAGTTATTTATATTATTTATTACCTTAAATCACTTCGTATGAAAAAGATTTTTACTTTTAGAAATGCTGCACTGTATGTATCAACAAGTATCAGGGTAGTAAAGGCCGTTTGCTTCGAGCAAGTAACGATCATGCTGACAAATTTAGCAATGCTAGCAATTTATGTGGAACTTTTTAATAAATTATTAGTATACAGCTCAATGAAGAAAGAAAGTTTATTTATATTAATAGCATTTTTCACGTTGCATTTTAATAGTGAAACTAATCTTAAGAAATAAGATAATGTTTTTCTCTACCAGGTATAAAGTTTTATTTTTGTGATAACCAAAAAAATATGTTTCGTTAGTACCATTTACATTAAGGAAAATAAATAATTTTGAATACATATAAAATACGATTTTAAAAAAACCATGAAAATACACCATCAGTAATTTCACTTTCACTTTTTAAAGTATCATGTACTGTTGTAGCACAAAAAAGACGATCCTCCGATCCTCATATCTTCACGTAGTTTTTTTTTAAAAGCTTTGCATTATCATTTACATTACCACGGAAATACATTATCAGTAATTTAACCTTACCATGAAAAAGTATCATGTATTTTTGTAGCACAAAAAAAAACAAAAAAAACCCGATTCTCATAACTTCCCATAGTTTTTTTAAAAGCTTTGCATTCAAATTTATGAATAGTGGGGATTTTATAAAATTGAATACATTTACTACTTATTTTAAGAGCTGTTTCAATGTAGGACTACCTTTTCTACATATTTTAAGAGCTGCTTCAGTTTAGTACATTTACTACATATACAACCTTTACTACATATTTTAAGAGCTGTTTCAGTGTAGGACAGCCTTTACTACATATTTTAAGAGCTGCTTCAGTGTAGTACTACATTTACTACATATTTTAAGAGCTGTTTCAGTTTAGGACTCAAATATTTTGATACAAGCACTTATTAGCGAATAATATAATGAATTCTATGCATGATTTTACAATTTATTATTTTTCTTCTAGGTTTCAGCAAGATGTTTCTTTTAAAGCTGGACTAAAAATATACTTAAATTTAGCAGGAAAAAAAGTATGAATGCAAATTTGAATAATAATAAAAATATATTTTATTCAACGATTATTCGTAAGTTTTAATATCAAAAATAGCAAAATATGTGTGAAAAAAAGCACAACAGATTTTATACTTGAAAAAAAAGAGCCTCAATGTAAAAAAATATAGGCATATCCAAATTTGATTTTTTAACTCTTAAATTAATGCAGTTTGGTAACTTAAAATTTAGATTATTTGTGCATTAAACGAAGAATTTCTTAAAAATTTCATTTTGAAAAAAAATAAATCTGAAAGCCAGAGGCCTTGTTATTCGAATATTTTTTTGTACACCGAGATATTAAATTATTTTTGTAATTAATTACAATAAAAAGAGTAGAAAAGTATAGCATAAAAGCTACAAAAAGATTTATTATTTATTTATAAAGAGAAAGATACTGACAGCAGATATAGTTTCTTTATGTTAATCAAAAAATGTACTTGCAGATAGACAGAAAATATATATATAATCGTCAAAGCATACCGATTTAAAAACATAACACACTTAATTTACGTAATCAAAATTTATTTCAACAAAATTTGCTTTAAAAAAGTATTTTCTTATGCTCCACTTTCAAATGACAAATCCAAAAACAACTATGGTCGATCACTTCCGCCTTGTAGTATGGTCACATTTACTTGCATATTCGTCACAGTCACCCTCCTTCTAACGTCCCTTGCAACCTTCTTTCTGGTGCTCAGTCTTCATTCAAACGAATGGGAGTACATGAGTTACATGGTGGAACACGTCGAAGAGATCTCCCGCAAGAACAACGCCAGTCTGGAGTGGCTCAAAGGGGACATAGCAAGAATTGAATATCCTGAAGCCTCAGCAGATGAGCTTTCTGAAGTTACTAATGGAAGCAAGATTTCTAAAGCCAGGAATGCTGTTTTCTACCTTGTTCCTGCGTATGGAGGTGTCAACAAGCTCTGTACGGATGTTCCAGGTAAGTTTATTTCATAAGTATTTCTTATAATTCTTAAGCATTCAATTCTTATATGCCACATTAAATTACATGACGACTCCATTTTTATTTTGCAAGTGCTTTCGTTTTGGTGTTAGAAATGTCTTAGAATCATTGTTACATAAAAACAGAAATACACGCGGAGTAGTTGAGATTGGCTTTTGCTGAGCTGAAACAAAATCTTTTTTGGTAGTTATATTTTAAGACGGGCATGATGGCCGAGTGACTAACGCTCTGGAGCTCGGTGCTACGGCCTTTGGCTTTGAGTCTCGGTGGTGCCATGGATGTTTGTAGTGGTTCGGAATCCACCTTAAACCGTAGATCCTGTCTAATAGGAGGTAGGGCTGATAACCCTGCCCCATAAAAAGAAAACATCTCTGTCCTGACGTCCATGGGATTGCTGCATCAATGAAGAAGAAGAAAAGCAATTTTACAAAATATAATAAATTTTCCTGTTTTGTCAAAACATGTTTTTCTTTAAATTATTTCATTTTGCAGCACTTCAAAAGGTGACTTTACTGCAGTGATTCTTTTCTGGTATTAATAGTGAGGCCTTATGGCCGAGTAACTAGTGATCTGGCGCTCGGTGCACTGGTTTTGTGTTCGAGCTCCGGCGGTGCTATGGATTTTTGTAGTGATTTAGAATCCACTTTAAGTCGTAGGTCCCGGTCTAATATGACTGAATGAGTGTAGGGGGTGACATCCCTACTCTGTAAAAACAAAACATATCATGTTTCGGAATCTGCCAATATGCAGACGGCCTTGGCCCACCAAGGTAAATGATGATGATGATATTTTAAGAGAGATCAAAGAGGTAAGAAAAAAGTAAATCGCACAGCAGGAGTCAAAAATTGGCACGCTATATTCCTGTGAGAGTATTCTGGATTTTCTTTCATGTGACATGTAAGTTTGAACACATGATTTTGAAAGACTTTTCGCATCACATCATAATATCTAGTCTTCTTCTTTTTTTTCAATGGCGCAATAACCCCATGGTGGTCTAAGGACGTCTGCCTACTGCAGACTCCGAAACATATGTTTTGTTTTTAGGGGTTGAGTTGTCAGCCTTAAGGCCAAGAGTCATATTAGACTGGAACCAAAGTGGATTCCAAACCACTACAAATATCTATGACACAACCGAGACTCGAACTCGAAACCTGCGGCAACGAGCGCTAGGCACTCGGCCACCAGGTCCCCTATAACCAGTCTTATGACGGAAACTATTTATAGTTTGAAATAGGATTTACCAGATTGGTTATCCCATTATGGCATGGTTACCATGAGGGTTATCCTATTACGGTATGGTTACCATAATGGGATTTTTATACTATTAACGAGGTCGGGGGTTAGATGCTAATAAAATCCTCACAATGAGAAAGCGATATCTTAAATAGTCATTTTGCCCTTGGAAATCTAATTCAAAGAGGTAATAACAAGTAATAAAATAGGCATAAACAAGTAATATAAAAAAAAGTCATTCATTCATTTTTTTAAGTTTATCTGTCGCCATCTATGGGTAGATATATGCAACTTAAATCTAAAAAAAAACTAGAATTAATTAATTAAATTAAATGAATTAATTAATATTTGAAAAAGCTGTATTAACATCCAGTGTCATCCACTACAAATTCGAAAAAAAAAAAAAAAATGTATTCGAACTTGAGTGGATGAATAAAATGTATTTTATGAACGATTGAAAATTTGAACAAGATATATATAGGGAGAGTGTGAGCTAATAGAAGGAATTGAAAAATGCTTCTTTTTTAAAGAATAACTCAATTTTTTTATTTACTATTTATTCTGTAGTTCTGGAATTTTTAAAGAGTACTTCCTAACAGAGGAATAGAGTTTCTGCTGCTCTTACGATAGATTCAAAGTTTAGAATTGAAGTAGTGACACACTAGTTATGAAGCGTTTGACAGAAAGAAAACTCCTTAACATTTTTCGTTTTCTATCTTACCTGAAATAATATGGAAGTTATGTAATCTCACGTATGGACGATAAAAAAAGCAGTTTTTCAAGGTGATTTGATTTGACATGTAATAATAAAAAGAAAAGCTATTTAGTTTATTACATTTTACAAAATTTTATCTAATTTATTTTAAGAATATGATCTAATTTAAAAAAAAAAGAGTTCTATTTTTAGATATTTATGATAATGATTCATAAATGGAAAAGGAAGCTCTAACACACAAAGAATATTAAATTTTTATTCATAACATTTTTACGCATTAAAATTTTTTTTTTTTTTTTTGCTCTTATCAGTATGAAGAGTTTTCACTTATTTTCCCTTTTTTTACTCAACTTTTTTAACCACTAATTTATTCAATTAATAAATCAAATACAAAAACGATATTATTTTTAAAACTCGGATCACTTTGAAGAAAATTTGTCGTTACCCGCAGCACAAGAGGCAAAAAAAAAAAAAAAAAAAAAAAAAAAAAAAAAAAATTTTTAAATTTAATCTCAAAATTAAAACTGCGCATGAAATTGTCAAAAATCAGCATAAGAAATAAAAAGTAACCAACATTTCATTTATGCAAGATTGATTTCAAATCAATTTCCTGTACAAAAAAAAGTTAAATTGAGTTAGTTTATTGACTCTAGTTAAATCAGGTCATGTTTATTCATTTAAAAGAGAATAGAGTTATAATTCAATTTCAAATCATTTTCAATTTGTTTCATTTTACTACCATCCTTCTGAAATTAATGTCATTAAGGTTTGTTTTGTTTTGTCGCTCTATGGTCATCTTGTGCACACGAGGGTTAAACAAACAGAACCATTACAAACATCCATGGCACCGCCGGGACTCGAACCAGAGCGCTAGCCACTCGGGCATCAGGCCTCCAATCTCATTAAGGAGACGACAAGAGAGAATAATGGTTATAAAAGGTTATTAGTAAAGGCCTGATGGCCGAGTGCCTAACGCTCTGGCACTCGGGGCTACAGGTTTTTTGCGTTCGAGTCCCGGCGGTGCCATGGAAGTTTGTAGTGGTTCGGAAATCCACTTTAAACCGTAGGTCCCGGTCTAATACACAGAATTGTAGAGTGTTATCTTGAGGTTTAATCAGTCTTCTGCCCTCATGGTACCGCACTAAAAAGTGAAGCTGCATATTACCTTTAGCCATGAACCAGTCGTCTGAGACGAAGTCTCTTGGACCTGGTGAAGGCTTTCTTGCACCAGGAGGATTAGTAACAACAACAACAGAAGAGTTATAAGTGTTACTTTTTTAGAAATATTGAAGAAAGATTAATATAATCAAGACTAACAACATTAATTATATTAATTATATAAGACTAACAACATTATTAACATTAATATAATAAAATTATTTATTTTGCAACATTAATATAATCAAGATTAGCATCATCAATATTATTAATATAATATAGCTATTTTAGAAACGTTCAATTTATTTTTAGTAAAATTATTCTGACTGAATAAAATCGGTTGGGGAGTTATTAAATACATAATTCCTTATAATGCAAATAAATAACTCATCGTATATTAGAGTTAAATAACAAAAGAAAACCTTGAGAATACTTCAAAATGTCAAAACAAAAATTTGATATATTAAACTTTCTACATTTTATAAAATGTAAACAGATGGGCTTTGAATGATGAAAATACAACGAAAATTTTTTTCATTCTTCATTTACATTTATTATTAACGACCACACATCTGGCCTTTTTCTCCTTTTTTTGCGTACTAATCTTTTCTAATTTTTCTTGTTCGCTAAAATTAGAATTCTCGTTGTGAATAGATAATTAAATCATTTTTTCTATGAAAACATTAATCTTTGATGACGTTTCTTATAGTACTAAGATTTAAACATCAACAAATAGTATTTTTAAAAGATATTTACTGCTTATATTAATCTGAAAATACAGAATTATTAAACGGAATTGATAAATATATAAGTGATAAATTTATAATAAAAATAAATAAATGTATAATTTATTATATTAAAATAGATAAATTTATAATTAATGTATAGGTGATAATAAGCTTAATATAAATTAGAGACCATATGTATATGAATGTAATTGTAAATTTGAGTTTAAAATTTTTCTTTATGCACGCTGTATTTCCAGGTTTCAGAAAATCTGTAGTAACAGTAGTACTACATATTTTCTACTACAGTAATTTGTAGTACTGTTTCAGCATATAAATAGGTTTGGTTTGTCGCTCTACGGGTATTTTGTGCACACTTTAGACTAATTAGACTGGGACCTACAGTTTAACGTGGGTCCTGAACCACTAACAAACATGGATGCCACCGCCAAACTTGAAGCCTGCGGTACCAAAGGCCAAAGCGTTATCAGGCCACAGTAGCAGCAGCATATACATAATCATTTGTACATATCAAATTCTTTTGGTTTGCATATGTATTCGTATGTATATTTCCATTACAAATATATAAAATAATATTTGTAACGGATTGACTATGAGAACTTGATTATATTTGTAAATCGGAAAATGATTTTTTTTCGGAAAATTTCTTTCAAATATGAGATAATATAATAATCAGAATAATGTTTTTAGGTAAGTGATGGTATGAATTTGTTGTAGTCGATTGAACATACAAAGAAATATAAAATTTATTATGCAAGATAATTTTATTTTAATAAGATTATCTCTTCAGAAAAAAGAAATTAGATCTACGTTTTGTTAGCGGCCTAATGGTCAAATGGTTGGTATCACACAGGCTTCAGGTTCGTATTTTGGCTATGGCATGGATGTTTGTGAGTGGTTCGGAATCCACCTTAAATTGTAGGTCTCGATCTAATTAGTTCAAAGTGAGCACAAAATGACCGTAGAGGGCTAAACAAACCAAACCGAATAAAAATGTATAAATATTTTAATAATTATTTTGCGGCCTGATGGTCAATTGGTTAGCGTTCTAGCCTTTGGTAACACGGGCTTTCAGGTTCGAATCCTGGAGGTAGCATGAATGTTTATGAGTGGATCGGAATCCACCTTAAACTGTAGGTCTCGGTCTAATTAGTAAAAAGTGTGCACAAAATGACCGTAGAGCGACAAACCAAACTCGTGTTTCATTGGCCTCAGAACACCCTATCACTTCATTGTTTTTAACACTATTCCTCGTTTAGTGAGAGTAAATGGATTTAATTATCATAAATTTGAAGAAACTAGAAATTTAAAAATCTGCTAAATAAACCGAATTGCAAAATTATAGTAAAAAAAAACACACTTTATTTAGAAAAATAATGATACAAATCACACTACACTATCATAACTTTCGATATCAGACTGTTTTAATTATTCAAAATTCATGTTTGAGGATGCGTATAACAATTTAAAGTTTGTTCATAATTACTGTTTATAGTGAAAGAATGATATTGGTTTGTTAGCACACAGCTAATTATTCTGATGTGATAGTATGGAGTATTTCTCTTACGATTGCAAATCACCCTTTGTAAGCCTGTGTACAATTTTAACAGCTCAATGATATGTTGATGACAATCTATGGAAGTTTCTGTTACCTACAAGTTTGGTTTGGTTTGCCATTCTAATGTTATTTTGTGCACACTTTGGGCTAATTAGACCGGGACTTACAATTTAACGTGAATTCTGAACTAGTCATAAACATCCATTCCACCACTAAGATTCTAACCTGAAAAGCCTGTGATACCAAAGGGCAGCGAGGCCATAAGGCCAATTTTATATATTTTATGTGTGTTCTATGAAATATAAATAACATAAAAATTGCATTTCACATATTTTATTAAATCTAACCAGATATACAGATATACAGGGTGATTACAATTAAAGTCCCACATTCAAAATACTGTAAAAAAAAGAACACAAATGCCACAGTAAGTTCAAATTTGAAGTGATGATATTTAGAGAAAGGGGAAACGGTACGGTATAAAAAAAATTTCCAAAGTCCAAGTATTAATAGATGGCTCTGTAAGCGGCATAAAGAAAGTGATTTCGGCTGCTATATTGAATCGAACAGACAACAACGTATTTGGCATGAGTTGCACATTAAACCAACTGTAGTGCTCAATGTGCTTGATTGTTTCACTTTTTTGACTGAAAAAATGACTTCAAGTCATTTAACAGTTGTGGCACTGTTAGTGGAAAGCCCATCCACCACGGCAAGGTCATACCAAATTACATGGAAAAAATCGGTGTCGTACCGTTCCCCCCTTCTTCAAGTATTTTCAGTTCAAATTTCAATTCATTGTGACGAGTGATTATTTTTTTTATAGCATTTTGAATGTGGGACTTTAATTATAATCCTCCTGTATATCTGTAAAGTTTCGATTTAATAAAATATTTTAAATGCATTTTTTATGTTATTATATTTCATAGAACACACATAAAATATATGAGATTGGTTCATATTTTCTTTTTTCTAGATATCTACTGATTGCCAGATAAATATAATATATATTTGACATGTAAAAGGCACAAGCTCAATACAAAACGCGACATATTTTTACGTAAAAAACATTAGAAAATAACACACATATCATTTATATTAAGTATGTTTAAAATAGTTTTCGTAATTTATATATGATATTTATAAATAATTCACTAACGTACAGAAATTGTTATTTGTATATTCGTGTTGTGAATGGCAACAGCCATGTAAACGAAAGAAAGCCTAACTATTGAAATGAATCGTTACAAAGTCTGACCTTTTGTATTGAGTTTTAATAATTTGAATTATCACTTGGAGGCTTAAAATACAAAAAAATTATTTAGATATTTTACACATAAAACATTTTTGCATCACAAACTACTATTGCACTTGTTATTTGAAATTTATGATTTATTTTAATCTTGGTTTTATATTTTAAATTTGATTATCTTTAGCTAGTTTACTCTGTTGTTGTTGTAAATCCAAATTTTCTGTGTTCGTAATGATCAGGTTTTGAAAATATATCATTCTAGATCAAGGGCCAACACAAATGATCTTTCCACTTTAGAAATGCACCATAACTCTACGGGCCGCGTATAAAATTATATATTTCCCCATGTTAGATTTAGACCCACTCTAGACATTTTTTTGGCTTGAAATATTGAAACATAATGAGTTATTATTATTGTGTTCACAAATATTATCACATGTAAACGTAAATAATATAATAATAAAGATATTAAACGCACATTGTAAAGAAATATATGACACTAAAAATAAAATATATCAATATAAAGGAAATAAAAAAAAATCTAACCACTAAAAAATATTAATTTTATTAGTGCACTATTTGTTTCTCCACTCTTTCACTTAGCTTTTGCAAATCGATCTCAATTTGGATATTTGCACATCGTAATTGTTGTATCGGTTGTATTGGTAATATCGTTGCAGGTTATCGGCCGTTATGTTTGAACGTGTTTTGCGTTTGGTCAGTTTAATTTTCGGAAAAAAAAAAAAAAAAAAAAACGATTCGCAGGTGTAAGTTGAATCAGAAGCGCTAACAATTTCAACTGAGAGTCTGGTTTGCTCTGCTATCAACAATCAAATGTGCGTGTCTAGGGATCGTCACTGAAATCACTTAAAGTGAAACATAGAACCTGTTATATTAGATGTTTCAAGATTCGTGCGCATTGTGAGTTCGCCCCATTGTCGTGTAAGACCGTATGCCTACTGACAGATTTCGAGACAGGAGATATGCTCTTTTTAAGGCATAGAGTTGTCAGCCGTACTCCCAATGCTCTACAGTCATATTAGACAGGGACCTACGGTTTAAAGTGGATTCAGAACCACTACAAGCATTCATGACACCGGCGCGAGTCGAACTCAAAACCCGTGGCACCGATCGCTATTCACTTGCCCATCAGGGCAATTCAGTAGTCTAGTTAATCTAATATTTATTTAGTAAACTTTTGATACATCAATGCAATACACAAAAGCTCCAAATTGTTTGAAAAAAAACAATTGCACGAAAAAACGAAACATTTTTGCACGAAACGAATTACGACGAAACATTTTTTATTATGACAACAACAGTTAATTATATTTTACTTTCTGCTTCTATTACTCTTCACTATGCTCTTCAATTGTTCTATTGTTTATTTATTTGCGGTTCTATTCTTGCTGTTCTATTGTCCTATTCTTGCGATTGGTTGTGATTCAAAAAATTAATTTTTAGAACAGAGTAAATATTTTTTCCCCATTTTTTCTGTTTAAGGTAAAGATCTATCTTCTTATATGCTTTATTTATGAGTTTTGAACTGTTCAATATTGTTTTTGTTTATAAAATTTATTGTAGAAATCTAACTTATTAAGCAAAACGTATTTTTTTAAATCAGAGCTTTACGATATATATTTTTGTTATAAAGATAAACATTTCACTAAATTATAAAATGATCCGCAAACAAATAGACGATGCATAATGCTCGAGAATTTTTATGGAGTCGTATGTTCCAAACGAAGTACGTGATAAATGAACCTGCAATCAGTTTTAATATTCTGAACAACTCGAGGAAAGGCAAAAAAACCCTCATCAATAGACATTGAAATCTCGAAATTCATTCCTCCTTCTGAGTATTTTATTGCAGAGGTGGTAATCTAATCTTGCTAATGGACTGTCTGGGGACACACGACAGCCGAGAACTCCATGGTAACCTGGTTCCAAACATACTCAATTAAAGCACAGTTTCTTGAGAACCACGATTGAAAAAAAAATCGTGTATTTTTTCCTTTTGTACACACGAGCTGCACTTTCGGATTTATTATAGCATCAATCATTTAATGAAGGGGAATTTTAATGGAATGAAAGCTAAACAACTCCCTTGCACACCAAATCTTGTTTCGCCGTTACTAAAAAAAAGCATTTTTAAAACAAAAATATTTGTTTCAATAATTTTTTAATATTATTGTACATATAGCTTTAGTCTTAGTATTGCTTGATTGTATAAGGCATCAATTAGATGTTTATTTTAAAATGTTAGTGGTTTCTCTTGTTCCCGGTATATATACTACAAACTGCTTTTCCATGATTGATGAAAGGAGTTCAACATCTTCCAGGGCGTCTTTCAGGGATAACTATTTGCATGTAAAAACTCTCATTTAGGAACCCAAATATCGCTTATGCATGGGAAAAACACAAACACCATGGTGTCTTCTCGCTTCTGACAGCACCAGAGCATCCTAGATGAACACATTACCATCATATTAATGATATCTTGGTAATGGGATAATGATATCAATGATAAAGTGATAGGGGCATCAAGGGTACCGATGTGGATCAACTTAAAATAATTCATGAAAAGAACACCATTATTCTTTTTAAGCACCTTTAATAGTGGTACTTTTCTGCGTTTTAACCGATGATCCTTTTGAGTAAGTATCGGAGCTTTTTCATTTTGAGGGTCTTTTCTGAAATGCCACAGCCTGCTTTGATCTAAATCATTCATTGGTAAGAATGATTTAGATCAAAGTATGTGGATGTACGAACCAAGAGTTGGACATCGACAAAACTTGAATTGTGATTTTTCGGAGAGTTTAAGGGGTTAGAAGTTCGATTTACGTTTGATTTACTAAGACGTCATATATGTACAATATAGACGTATAAAGAAGTGCTTACAGAAGCGTCAGTTGAGTGCATGAGGAAAGCATGAATGAGAATATGAATTCATTTTCAGTACTTTGATCAAATTTGTATTTAATAATGACATAAAAAATTAGGTGTGTTTGTGAAATAAATACAAAATTTTAAACATGCTTACTGTAGTTGTTTTTTAAATACCAGGTAAATTGATTAATGCATCACTCAATAAGGCTCTGGTTTGACACATATAGGGCAACACTGTTGACAGACCCATATGTTTTCTGGGTAGTAGCATCCTTCAAACGATACGTGACAAAATTTAATGACATTCTGATAATTTGTTTACAGGTTACAGTACTTTTAATGACTCCAGTTTTGTAATTTTCAAAACAATGGATAAAAAAGAATTTCGTGTGTTAATTAAACATTTTTTTTTTGAAGAGGAAAAATACTGTTGAAGCCAAACAGTGGCTTGCCTAGCGTTATGGAGACTCTGCACCAAAGAAATCAACTATTATTGACTGGTATGCTGAATTTAAAGGCGGTCGTACAAACACCGATGATGCTGAACGCTCTGGTCGACCAAAATTGGAGGTGTTCCTGAAAACATAAAAATGTCCACAAAATACTTTTAGAAGATCTTAAAGTGAAGTTGCGTGAAATAGCTGGCACGTTAAACATATTAGAAGGTAGTGTGCTTACAATTTTATACGAAAATTTGAGCATGCTTAAGTTGCTTTCGAAGTAGGTGCCGCGTTTGCTCACACTCGACCGAAAATAACAACGTGTCGACGATTCAGAGCTCTGTTTGGAGCTGTTCAAGTGAGATAAAAAAGGAATTTTGCATCGGTATGTGACATGGATCCACTACTACACACCTGAATCAAAATAATCGTCAGTTAAGTGGACAGAAGCCGGTAAAAGTCGTCTAAAGCGACTCAAAACTCAAGAGATTATGGTATCCATATTTTGGGACGCGCCTGGTATTTTGTTCACCGACTATCTTGAGAAAGAAAAACTATCAATAGTGAATATTGCATTATTGGTATATATTGCCTTATTGGATCGACTGAGCTTAGAAATTAAGGAAAAAAAGTGCTGTTTCACCAAGGCAATGCGCCGTGTCACAAGTCGATGAAAACAATGGTTAAATTGAATGAATTGTGCTTCGAATTGCTTGCTCAACAACCATACTCACCAGATCTGGCCCCCAGCGAATATTGTCTTTTTGCAGACATTAAAAAGATGCTCCAGGAAAATAAATTCGGCTCGAATGAAGAAGTGATTGCTGAAAATGAGGCCTGTTTTGAGAGCAAAGACACAAAATCATCGAAAAGTTAGAGGAGAGTTTGAATGAGTATATCGCTCTTGAAGGAAAGTATGTTGACGAATAAAGTAATAAAGTCGAATTCCTAAAAAAAAAACTTGTTTTTCTTAGCTGGACCGGGGAGTTATTGAGTGAAGTGTATTAGAGGTAATTTGAACTGAAGTGGCAGATATATAAGCAAATTTAATGTTACCCAGAGTTTAATCATTTAAACATTGCTACATTGCGCTCACAATATTTACAGTTCGAATTAAAATAAATACTCCGAGGGAGATCCATGAGATTGCCGTATCTTCCTTAAGGCTATAATCATAAATCGATAAATAGCGACATTTATTAATATTATTAAATTAAAAAATATTTAACGTTAATGTGTATTTTCGTTTATTTGATATAAAATTATTTATAAAGCCTAATTCAATATATAAAATTCTAAATAAACATATTTTATAATATCTGTATTTTGAAATGTTTTCTTTTTATGAAGGTTGTTATAGTTTAAGAGTAAGATTTAAATACGCATACGAATAAAAGTTTGAAAATAACAACCATGGCAACACCAAATATGTAAATAAAGTTACGTATTTTAGAAATAATTCTACCATTTTTCAACTTTATAATTAGAACATTTCTTTCGTCCTTGGAACGTGATTGAATTATGCTTTAAGGCACGTTGTGCTTGAGTTAACCTTCTTTGTTCTGACATTTAAGATATTTAAATTGTCAAAGCGACATTGTGACTTTAATTTATCTGGGTGAAACAACTGGAAAGATTTTATAAAAGTAATGAAGGATTATGCGAAAGATATTCAGATCAAAGGTGTACAAGTCGTATCTATGTTTTTAATACTCAATTTGCCTCTGAAATAGTAGAATTCCGTATAAAAAAAATTAATGTAACCCTGAATTACGACAGTTCTTTATCGAAAAAAAAAATGTCCAAGGGTTCATCTCAGTAATGAGGAATTTTTTATTTTCGTGGAATTCTTCACTAAAAAATTTATTTCCGAGACAAGTTAATATTGTTGTCCTAATACAGCTGGCAAATACTTAGATGGTTGTCTTTTATATCATAAGCAAGGGCGCTACCCAGGGTGCACGCGTAGCTTGAAGATATACTAAGGACGCGAGTAACACTACCCACAAAGTTAAGTTAATGAACAAAGTAAATGTAAAGATTATATCTCTTACATTATTTGTAGAAGTCCATTTGTCGCCGACACCTGAGAGATGATGAAGTTGACAATAATATCTCATCATAATAAAGCGCCTTACATCAGTTCTGAATAGTTAAGGAACGTTATGATTATTATAAATACATGGCAAACATTATATTAGTACTTACATACTCGTATACAGCTTATTTACCAAAGTTGTCTTCATATGGTTTTTCATTGTTCCCGCTGGCTAAATGAAATTTGCAGGAAGATTATTTTGTTTTTAAAGGTGTGGTAAAAGCTGTATTGCAGGAAATAACTTCCAAAAGTCATATACGCATTTAATAAGTGTATCATATGCCAATGGGAATTATTTTGATAATGGTTTTGCGTCATTAGTTGGAGCTATTAAAAGTTTAGTAATAATTAGAATTAATTTATTAAGTTATAAGTAATTAGAATGAAGATTTTCCAGGTAAATCCTGCAATTTATACAACAAAACACTCTTAATATAAAAAAATTATCAACATGTAGTTTACCTGTGATTGTTTTATGCTTTAACAAGTTATGAAATACACTTGCTTTTTTTTTTCTTATGATCATCTCCATATCGTATTTTAGTAAAAATAAAATTAAATATTTCACGACGCTTTTAATGGATAATCTGTATTACAGTATTAAATCGTCAATTATGATATATCGAATGTTATAAAAAACGGAAATCGACACTTTAAGAAACACCAATTGATCACCCAGTCTAATAATGCATTAACTAGATGATAGTATGAAACTAATGAAAATGTTAATTTCACTCTAACAGTTTGGGTAGGATAAACTATTGAGATGTACCCAATAAAATGTCAATGTATTACGAATAAAATACTGATTGCCTGAGAAAAATTATTTACCATCAACAGTTGTTAAATTGATCATCAAAAACTTCAAAGTAATCTGTCTGATTAAAACAAGTAATATAAAAAAAAAATTTTTAAGTCAATTCCTACTTTTTTTTTACTCTATTGCAGAAAGTCCTTTATAAATCATTTTCATTCATTTTTTTTAAGTTTATCTGGCGCCATCTATTTATAGATGCATGCAACTTAAATCTAAAAAAAACTAAAATTAATTATTTAAATTTAATTACTGAATTAATATTTGAAAAAACTGTATTAACATTCAGTGTCATCCACTACAAGTTCAAATAAATTTTTTTAAACGAGAGTGGATGAAAAAAAAGTATTTTCTGAACAATTGAAAATTTGAACAAGATATATATATATAGGGAGAGTGTGAGCTAATAGAAGGAATTAAATAAGACCTTTTTTTGAATGCCAAAATCTTTAAACTGACACTAATATCATTAACTAGACGTCATATGTCGCTTGTCATCTGTTGGACCATAGAATTAACTCAGTTTATAAATTCATTGATTCTAATCCAGCATGATCTTATCCGTTGTACGAAACTTCCTGCCGCAAACTGTTGCATGAGTGGTACGCAACACGTAGAGACAGCATGATGATAGATTTAATCGTGCATTTTTGATAATATTTTTAATTCTCATTACTTGTATATTTTAACCCAGAGTTCTGTATTTTGTATATATATCTATATATATAGTGCTTGTAAATAAAAATTAAAGTGTTCTCATGAACCTGAAAGTGGCCCTCTTCTTAAAGCCGTTATAAGTCTAGTATAGGCCGAGATGTTATACACTTAAAAACAGATACACTTAAAAACTGTCACAATTGCCATAGAGTCTCCTTGTTTCTGAAAGTATTGGCAGTTATGAACGCAGCCAGTTTATTTAAATATTATAAATTCGTTTTTATATTAAAATTTATCTCCTCGTTAAATGTTATATAATTTAGCCAGAAATATATATTACTTACGAGACGTTACAATGTCTATTTTTTCTGCAGATACATATAAAACTTTATTCTAATATTGTTCCGGAACAATGCAGTTTTAAAGGGTACTTCATGTGTTTAGATAAGGCTGTATATATATATATATATATATATATATATGTCTAGCTTCATATATATAGATATATACACTCAAGAGCCAAAACATTATGACCACCTGTCGATAACGAGTTGGCCCACCTTTGGCGCGCCACACAGCTTCAACCCGCCTTGGCATGGATTAATACCACTACTTAATGCCAGTTAAATACCACTTCCACCTGATCACGTGCCTTCCACGTCATCCAGGCGAGTTCATTGCAAAATGTAGGGGTGATCATAATGTTTTGGCTCTTGAGTGTATATATGTCTAGCATACGTGCATACGTGTAGTTTATAAAAGTTTTTATTTACTACACGTTATCTGCTAAGCACGTAACTGGAGAGTATGATTATCACGTTTTTGTGTCAAAACGTGAATCAATAAATGCATCCACAGATTTCACAAGCAACGCTACATTTCAAACCTAGATTTCTACTTTCTGATCGCAAAAAACACTTTCAGAATTTACCACTAAATTACTCCTAGAGCACTATTTTATTCTACTATTATAATATTTTTTATTTTAAAACAATAACTTCATTTGAAACAAAATTCTTTGAAAAAAAAATTGATTTTATGATTCTCGCAACACTTTGCCATTACCATTCAGGTAATAATAACTAATATAATTTTGACCTTTCTGAAACACATGAACCTTGAGTTCTGACTAGTTTTATCACGCGATATCTTCATACTTTTAAATTAATAATTGATGTCCAAAGTCAAAATATCAGAACGCAAGTATTGACTCCCACCCTTTTACGCGAATCCCAGATGGGTAGATGGAAAAATAATAATTTAAAAAAAATAATAATTATAATAATAGAGTAATTTTTTTCGTTGGTAAAGGTAAGTTCCTTTTGACTTTTAGTTACAATCGATGAAAAAAAAATTCTGATTTCTTACGGAGATCACGTTCTTCTACTGTCGGAAATGAACGTGCTGGAAAGCAGTAAATTACAAGTTATATTTACACACGTTTTGTCTGTTACGTTTTTACCTGACGAAAATGAGCTAAAAGAGATTAAAAATAATAATAAAAAAAAAAGTAATGATTCGCGCAGGTCGGTGTTTTTTTCTCTCTTCACGATAGGATAATGTCAGTGGACTCTGGTAAATGATAATGAGTTAAGAGCTAAAAATAGACGAACCGCTATCAGCTGCTCTTATAACACGAAATAGGTTATTTGGCGAAACCCAATCCATAAAATATATCATAAATTATTGCCTTCATCGGTAATTATTTAGTTGTTATTTTTTATTTAATTTTTTTTTTATTCCTATCTAGAATTTGTTATTTATTTATTTTTTTTCATAATTTTGCTTTAGTAGATTTTTTTTTTCTTATTTTTTTTTTTTTAGATATTTTGTATATAGCGACACATTAGATGACTAAATTTTTACTAACTAATTTACCATAACCACTATTACAGAACACTATACTTACCATAACCGCTATTACTGACCACTATAACTTACCATAACCACCACTGACTAATTTTATCATAATTACTCTCAGATAAAAATAAGAACGCCATAATTTAGTAAAAATATAAAATGATCAATTTCAGTGAGATTGTATAATATGTTACAACTTTTTCCATTTTGTTTTGTTTCGTTTGTTGTTGTTTCAATTGGTCGACAGTAACACCTAGATCAAATCCATAAACCCGTGTGGTCTCATGGAAGGAGGGAATGGCCAGCTTCTGTTGTAATGGAGCACGCGTAGGTAGAAGTCTGACTTGACTCCGTATTGATGACGAAGGAGGGAAGCGTCTTCCGGGAAGGCTTTTAGGGAGAACTACCCTGCATTTGCGTATCGTAGGGAAGAAAATCCGGAGAACTCCCATAAGGTAGCCCGAATTAACGAAGTAAGATTCTGAACATCTCAAACACCATCGAGCCTCATCATTTTTGGGAACAGTGTCTAAAACAATACCGCTAGCAAATTGAACCTCAGCCCTAATGCTAACTAGTAGCGCATGTTGCCACTGAGCCACGAGTTAACAGATGGAAGTAAATAAATAATAAATCCTATGTTCAACAGATACTAATAAATAAATAATAAATTAATAGAGGACAAAATTTTTTAAATGAAAAAAAAATAATGTTCATCAAATGAATTTGATAACAGCAACATCATAAAAGAATTTTCGTTAAACCTGTGTTTTAACAAATAAACAAACTATGATAAAATAGTTATAAAATATACCTCGGCCCTAATGCTCACTAGAGGTGCACGTTGCCACGAGTCGGGCATTTGGAATTTTTATTTTAAAACAAGCATTTTTTTTTTTTTTTTTGCTCGTCAAAATGCATCAGAATTAGGTAGGGCAGTAAAATGTATAATGTTCTGCTTTTTTCATTGAAATCTGAATTTTTGTTTTGAAAACATATATGAACAATAAATTTAAGTCTCTTACTATAACACTAACATTTTATTTTTGTTATTTAGTAAAATGAGCACGAAAAATTATGTTACCATTCTTACAAATTTTATTAAGAATTGTGAAAATTTAATTTCATAGCTCGTAATCAAATATATATAAAACACTGCCAGGTTTCCTGATTCGTGGCTCAGTGGCAACGTGCGCCGCTGGTGAGCATTAAGGCAAAGGTTCAATCCACTGGCGGCTATGTTGCAGGCACTGTTTCAAAAAACGAATAGATTTAACGGTATTTGTGGTGTTCAGCATCTTGCCTCGTGAGTCGGACTACCTGGTATAAGTTTTCTCTCATTCGATACGCAAATACGTGAAACTTCCTCCTAAAAGTCTTCCCGGAAGGCATTGCTCGCCTTCTTCAGCGTCACGGATGCTTCTACCAACGGGTGCTCCATCAAAAAACAGAAGCTGCACCCCTCTTCGCTGCTTCCATGAGGGATACAACAACAACAACACTGCCAAGTTTGATACCAAAATAATGGTATTTCTGCATTATGTTATGGTATGTACTTGGCATAAAATTATGGAGCAGATGTACTGTAACTAACTGTATTCAATAATTACTTAAAACTGTATAACGATGAAAAGACATGAAATAAAATGAAACTTATTTACATATCAATGATAATCAATGGCAAACGCATGGGATTTTATTCATTGTCTTTCATTGGTTAACATTAAAGAACAAAAATTACAAATAACATCCGCACCTTTTAAAAACCCGCCTCGTAAACTCTTGCATTTAAAATGCTTAATCAATAACCATTATAAAAATTACTGCGTCTATTTCGAACAAAGTATTATGATTAGAAATACTAAAACGATAATGTAATCTTTAACAAAGATTTTTATTTGATACTATGCAAATAATTATGTCTGACTTTTGTGGGAAAAAATAATAAATAAAAAAGATTTCTCTTCTTTATAAAACAATGATCACATAATAGTCGAAAGTGAATATGAATATTCATGGCACATTTTTTTTTTCAGTTACGATAAAATTCAATACTCTCCCAGAAACGTTTCTGAAAAGAGTCATTTACATGTTCCAGGCCATTTGCTAATGAGTTTGGCAGCTGAGCGTTTGGCATCTATCCAGTTGAAGAATGTGAATATTATATCCTCCCGTTCAATAATAGGTTATATCGTCTCAGTGATTGCTTGCAAAACGAAAAAAAAGGGGTCTATCTTAATGAGAAAATCTTTGTTATAACAGAAATAGATCAAGAAAGATAATGATAGTTTTTCTTATAAGAATATTTTTTTTTTTTTTTTTTTGAAAGAACAATAATGGCAGTGAACCACTATTCGAAGTTTACAACTGTAAGTAATCAAAAGAAAAAAAAATAAACAGCAAATTTAAGACGAAATTAAAATTATGAAATTTTTTGCATACTGTTATGATTTCCTTTATCATTCATTCCTATACCGTATGCCTTCGGTCTAAAGTAACCAGGCTTTATCATTTTTTTTTCCGAATGCAGCTGGCAAATACTTAGACCGGAATCTTTATATGCCATAAGCAAGAACTTCACCGACGTTACTCACTTAGCACTATCCAGGGGATGCGTATAGCTTGAATATAAGCTACGGACCTAATGGTTTAAAAAGGATACCAAACCACTACAAACATCCACGTCACAACCGGAACTCGAAACCTGTGGTACCGAGTGCTAGCCACTCGGCCATCAGGTCCTAAGTAATCCCAAGTAAAAAAAAACAAACAGCAAACCTAGGTCAAAAATTAAAACAATGAAAGATTTTTGCATACAGTTAAAATTTCCTTTATTGCACATTCCGTTATTTTTATCCCTAACGCCCATGAGTATCTCATACTCTGCACTTGCTGGACATCATATGAATTTTTACATACCATTGTTATTGGCCATTGTGGCCACAGCTGCCATTTGTTATGTATTTAAAAAAAAGATGACGACGAAAGGATGAGATAATATCTAACTATGAAAAGCAGAATTCTAAATTAAAGCCCATAAAATTATTTTAGATGAAAATTTTCTACATATATTATGCATCACAAGTTGGTTTAGATTTATAAAAAATATTGACAAATAGTTATTTGAAAATTGAATTATTCAAGAAAGAAGTTTCAACAAATTTGCGATGATCATTATTAAAACACAAAAGTAAATTCGCTAATCCTATATTTTTTTTACATCAAAAAGATTCTGTCTTAGAGTTTAATTTCATTTAATATTAATTTAATGCCATTTAATATTAATAATTGCATTTAATGTTAATTTAATCCTATTTAATATTAATAATTATATTTCATATTAATTTATTTCAATTTAATATTAATAATTACACTTAATATTAATTTACTTCAATTTAATATTAGTAAAAGCATTTAATATTAATTAATTCTAAAATTCCATAGATGAGTAATTTAATCTTAATAAATTTCAATTCATATATCATAATAAATGTCTATAATGATGTTTCAACATTAAACTAATTATATTACAGAAGAACAATTCTGAATGTAATGTAATATATTAATATATAAATATTAAGCTTTAATGTGCATCGGAGAATATTTTTCTCATTAGCATTATAGTGCCAAATACATGTATAATTAAATAAATCTAATTTGATTTATGCATAGTATGTTTTAAGTCGAATAAAAGAAGTTTTGTTCAATTTATACAAATAGAAAATGGAACGACGAAACAATTAAAATGAGAAAAAATACTAAATCATATTTCTCGGATAGGTTTACAAAGATATTTATTCATTTCATAGAATCGGGCATTAAATAATCCTATCAATATATATATATATATATATATTATTCATTTTGATCGCATAAAAGATAGATTGAGCCAATTAGCAGGTCAATATGTATCACCAAATAATCATGATTGCAAAAAGAAATTGATTAATAACATAAAATTTTTTTTAATAAAAACATATTAAAACCAAACATATGGCAATCGGATTATTCATTTAAAAGGTACTTGAATGTTATCATATGTAATTAAGGAAATAATTTCTGGACAACATTTCAAGTTTGAGTACATTACGTTATTTATGTATAACTGTACTTGTTTCAAATATTTAACAACTAATGTTATAAAAAGCAATATGTTGATATCGAACATTTATTGTGATGTATGACAGCACTGAAAGAAATTTAAAATACTTGAATTAATTCTGAGGATCATGAGTTAGTTTAAAGAATGTAAATGAGGTTTGAAAAAATTTATATAGTTAAACTTGAATTTAGGATTATAATTCGTTTTGTAAATTGAAGTAAATATATTTATATAAGTTCTTACAACTGAGTTTCAATGTAAGGAAAAATCATATTTTATAAAATATGCTGAAATGTATTCCAACTTGAATGTAATAAGTTTAATTACTTATTATTATAACGATAATAAATTTTTGGGAATACATATTACACAATTGAGCCTGATGGCTGAGACTCTGGCGTTCGGTGTCACAGATTTCGGGTTCGAGCTCCGAGGTGTCATGGATTTTTGTAAGGGACCTACGGTTTAAAGTGAATTCCGAGCCACTTTAAACCGTAGGTCCAGGTCTAATATGATTGCTAGGCTTAGAGTTGACAACCCTACCCAGTAAAAAGATAACATCTCCTCTCTCGAAATCTGCCAGTAAGCCGGCGGCCTTGGCTCACCATTGGACTGTTGCGCCAATGAAGAAGAGAAAGTATTATATAATACAAAAATAATAAAGCACCTTTTAAAAAAAATATAAACCATAAAAAAATTCTATATTTTAAATTTTATAATTTAAGATATGAAAACTATTAAGATATTAGATTTAGCTGTGTGTATATTGTAGTTACTTATCATGGTTGACTTATGAGCTTATTATAGTTGACTTATGAGCATATAAAATATTACTATTTAAAATCAATCCGTTATTACCATTGAATTTATTTTATTTTATTAAGAATTAAATTTTTACAATTACATGATCAATGAATTACTTATAATCAATATTTTTTTTAAGAAAAGAACAATTTCTGGTTAAAAACATTTTAATTAAATAGTTATGTAAAATTAATTATGCTGAATAGATATATTTCAGTTATAAAATTGTGCAAAGAGGAATAATTACATAACTAAAAGCATACTCGCATGACCCGCATAAATTTTGACAGGAAAAAATTTCAATTATATATATGTATATATGTATATAATATGCATCCTGCATTTGTATCCTGTATACATACATATGCAGGATGCAGCCTGAAATCGCCACTTGACCTTTATTTTCACCACCGTTGACCGTGGACACATCCTTCAATTAACAAAAATGTTTCAAATGTTTACACGCGTGCATTTTTATATTTAAAAATACATAATTGGCGAAACTAAAATAATCTAGCATTTTATACATTGTTGCGTCCTTTATAATTATGCTAAGTAAAAATTTACATTAATCCGAGCAAACATGACCCAAACAGATTCCCTTCTGTGGGACAAAAATTAAACGAAAAGATTAAATTAAAAGACTGTCAATAATTAGGATATTTCCTGTCCTCGTTGAGGGGTCGGTTATAAAATTAATTAAAACAATTCGAGATTGAAGTCAAGCTGAAACGTTATTTTAATGTCGATGATTGAACGTACCTAAACGACGGATGTATCTATATACCGTATTTTGGACGTCCGTTAGCTTTTTCTCCCTAGCGCGCATGCTCATAGGAAACATTATTACAGATACGCATGCGCAATTTCCTATGAGCATGCGCTCTAGGGAGAAAAAGTTAACGGACGTCCAAAATACGGTATGCAAAAACTCTCTAATAAAATGAACCAGACCGATGCGCTGAATACTCTATCCAGTGGCAGTGACCAAAAAAAATTTTTTCTAAAAGAGTGTAATTTTTAACCGAAAATATATTTCACAGAGATAGCATCAAATTAATGAAATTATTCGATCATTAGATGGAATTTTCATTCATAAATTTATGCTTAACATCTTTTCAGAAATGCATTGAAGAAAAAGCTATAAATATTTAAGTATGAAAAAATGCATGTATGCAAAACAGTATTGGTTTTATCATAAATATATATACTTAGATTTGAGCTCCTCTGTATGCGCATTGTTAAATAATTTATTAAATTAGGAGTTCATTTTAATTGAAAATGACCTCTGTCTATTCCAATATAAATATAGAATGTACAGTCATGTTAAATTTACTGAGCATCTTGAAAATGAATGATTTTTACATAAAAAAGAATATTCACAAAATGTTTGGTGGAAAAAACATTTTAAGTAGGGATAAATTTAATTCAATTAAATTGTTTACACAAAAAGATCAAATATACAAATTTTTTATAATTTTTAAATATTATAATAATTTATTAATCAAGGAATTTATTTATTTCTATTGCCTATTTCAGGGGCATCCAAATGGGCATTCAAATGCATCCTAACTCAGCAGGCCGCATATAAAATTATACATCCCTATATTAGATTTAGACTCACAGTCTATACATTTTTTTGAAATGAAAAATTGAAACAGAATGAGTTATTATTATTGAGTTTACTATTATTCTTACGTGTACACATAAATAATACAATAATAATGATACTAAACGCACATTGTAAAGAAATATAAAACACTAAAAATGAAATATAAAAAAATACATAAATAAAAGCAAAATAAAAAAAGGAAATCATTAAAAAATATTTATTTTACTAGTGCGATATTTGTTTCTCCACTCATCATGAATTCGCAGAATATAATTTAATTATTCTTAGAATTCATAACTGTAGTAAATTCATAAATAAAACAAGCGGAATCTGTCATATAACTGCAAGAATATTATTTTGAAGTTAAAGTTAATTTTTTCTCACAATTTTTTTTGAATATAGGGATGCACACATCATGTATTTTTTTAATACATTGGTTTTCACTACTTTGGCCATTATAAAATAAATATATTTTTTCAATGTTTAATAAATCTCACGAACCAGAAAATTATTTAAGGCGGGTTGCCCCCCTCCCTGGGCTATTTTAATTATATTTCATATAATAACATTTATACTCTGTCGCTTGATTTTGTTGCAATATTTTTTTTTTTCAAATTGAACCCTTTTTGTGTTATTCCTTTTTGAAAGTTGTCAAAAAGGAATAACGAACAAAAAAAAAACGAACGGAACATATTTGTGCATTATGCAATGCTATCCTACTCAATTGCGATGCAAACTAAGTTCTTGTCTTGCATACGGCAAGATGTTATGTGGTGATGAAATTGTTTGCTCAACTTTAAGCAGAAGCAGTAAATGATAAATGTTTTCCAGGATTACTACTTAGCCTCAATAGGAATACTATCTGATCAAATTATTATCTTGAAAAAGCACACTTTTCGTAATGATTGATTATAAAGAAGTATATTGATCTTTTTTTTGGAGTCGTCCCAGTTTCAGTAATGAATTTCTTTTCTTTTTTTATATGACCTACTAAAAAATTTCGATATAATTTTTGTTGTAACACGTGCAGTGAAATATATACTAATATTTTAAAGATTTGTTTAAAAGAAATTGGCAATTAAAAATAATTCTTAGTATTCATAAATAAATATTCATTTATGGATATATAAATATTGAAATAAATTATAAAATTCTGAAATATATCATTATGAATTCCTAGAATAATGCATTACTAAATAGAGAATACAATCAAAATGTGTGCTTTAAATAATATATTTAAGAAAGCTTACTAATTAAAATTAACAGTTTTAAAAAATTGTCTTGCTTTAATTTTGTAAGGAACAATCTGTGTGTCAAATTAATAAAACTAATTTAATATAAATTTTGAAATATCTTTCTATAATGTCATAAAAACGTCAGTTCCTAAAAAAATACCCGTGTTATAAGAAACAACAAATCTATGTATTTTTTACTGAATAAAATATGTAAAAAAAAAGAAGATTATTTTGTTTTGCATCTGCTATTTTCATGGGGTAATATAATAATATTTTATATAAAACAGTTTTAAAAAATTGTCTTTCTTTAGTTTTGTAAGGAACAATCTATGCGTCAAACTAGTAAAACTATTTAATATAAATTTTGAAATCTTTTTCAATCAAGTCATAAAATATCATTTAATCAAATCCGACAATTTTGAATATTACATTTATATATATGTATATATTATGTATATGTATATATATAATGGTCGCAAGGCTCCTTAAAAAATTCCGTCTTATACGAAACAAAGAAATCTACATAATTTTTACTGATCGAAGTATGTTCATAAAAACAAGAAAAATCAAAACTACGACATTTAATATCATATAATGATTTTTTTGGCCGCTACTATTAAATAATCATGAGCCATTTTAAAACTCTCTAAAATAAAATCTTTGTTTGTAATTATCGGGTAATGTATTAAAAAGCAGGGTTTTTTTTACTTCTGGTAGGTATCATTCAGATTTAAATATTAATTCATAAAAAAAGTTACCTAATATTCGGTTAAAATATATTCAGTAATAAAGTATAGCAAACAAAATTTCTAATCCCTGTTAGTTAATTAAAGAAAAAAAAAGTGAAAGTTTTAAAAAATATTTAATACTGAAAGAATAAAATAAATTTATATTCTTTCGCATTTTTAAATTTTATACACTGATCTAAGTTATTATAATGAAAAACTTAGTGCAATGAAACATAGCATATTGCAATGAAAAAAAAAAAAAAGTTGAATCGGGTCTTTAAATGCTCTCATTATAAGGGGGTTACTGTAATTCTTAAAACTTGTTGTAGCATTTGTTAAAGTGAAAAAGTATTTTAGAACCTACCTCATGGTTCAATATTAAAGTATGCCGCTGGTGAACATTAAGGCCGAGGTTCAATCCACTGGCGTCACTATTTCAAAAACAAAGTGACTGTATGGCGTTTGTGATGTTCAGCCTCTTGCCTCATGAGCCGGACTGCCTGGTGGGAGTTTTTCGGATTTTCTACCATGCGATACACAAATGCTGTGTACTTTTTCCTAAAAAACCCTCCCGGAAAGCACTGCCCTCCTTCTTCAGCGTCAAAGATATTCTGACTTCTGCTTACGGGTGCTCCATCACAACAGAAGCTGCTTCCTCTTCTCCATCCATGAGTAGACTGACTATTCATAGGATGTCCATCCGGCACTGCAGGACACTAAGGATGAATCACAACTACAACAGTAGTATTTTAGGAATACCAGTCATAACAAGTGAATAAAACAACTAAACATAGAAGTTTTAAAAGACAATTAAGAATGTTAGATAAAATTTTTAAACGGCATTTAGTATACAGTAGAACCTCTGTAAGTCGAACTTCAAAGGAGATGCCAAATAATTCGAGTTATGGAGTTTTCGACTTATGGAGGATTTCGACTTATTCGGGTTTTGTGAGGAAATATTCGACTTGTAGAGGCTTAGATTCTTAGTGAGGTAAAATAAATAAAAATTCAAATTACAGAGGTAATAAACATGTTTACTTGCAACTTAAAAGTTATAGTATGTACTACAATAAAAAAACAAAATAATTCCGAAACAACCTTAAAATTAAAAATATTATGTATTAAAAAAATCAGTTATTATTAATTTTGTTTTCTTTTGCTTTAGACAATTCGATCGTTCTCTATCTGTAGCATTATCTAAGCTATAAAGAGCAGAAAATTCTTTTTCTTCCGAGTTGCTATTTTATAGAATTGGGTTGTTCTATTTACTATATACTCATACTTTGTTTTCTAAGAAACAATGGCGTGCATTGTCGGCAAATCCTTAAAGTCGGTAACTTATTTTTTTTCGAGCTATAGAGGTAATTAGTTTCAAATGATCGAATGAAGATTGTAAGATCAAACATTGATAATGTTCGAGATACAGAGGTCCAATTTTTTTTTTCGGAGGGAAAATATATACCAAAATGGCTTGTGGGGATTGACTAATTATTTCGACTTATAGAGGGTTGAAATTTGGAGTAGTGGAGGTTTTCTTTGAATTTTTTTCGAGTTGTGGAGGTTTCCGATTTATCGAGGTTCGACTTAAAGACAACTGTATTAACAATTTTACAAGGGGCCTGATGGCAGAGTGACTAGCGCTCTGGCGCATGATGCCACAGGAGTGTCGGCGGTGCCATGGTTGTTTGTAGTAGTTCGGATTCCCTTAAAGTATGACTGTGTAGTAGAGTGTTGGATTAGCAACCCCGTCCCTTAAAAAGAAAACATTTATTGTTTCTAAACATTTATTAAACATTTATTATTGTTTCATTATAACATTTATAAACATTTATACATTTATTATTGTTTCTAAACATTTATTATTTAAAAACATTTATTAAATCTGCCAGTAGGCAGACGACTTTTGCCCACCATGGGACTGTTGATGAAGAAGAAGAACAGTTTTACAAAATTTAATAAATTTTACGATTTTATCAAAACATGCCTTTTTAAAATTATTTAATTTTCCATCACTTCAAAGGGCTACTTTATTGCAGCGAAATAAATGAAATGGAAAAAAGGAGCGAAATAAGTAGTTTACATTCATTAAGAATATAAATTATAAAATAATTAATTAATCTACATTTTAGTAACAATTAAATTCTAAATCTACATTTATATATATTTTTCGTAGTGTTCTTATTTTGGAAAATGCAAATATGTAATAAAATTTAGTAACACCATTACATAATCGAATGGCCTGGTAGTCACTATTTTGTGGATTTAAATTCATTATATAAGTAACATGGAATCTGACACCTGAATATTTCACTTGGCAACTTTATTTGTTTTTGTTTACTTTCACGTATCAAAGATTGTTGTTAACATTAAGATTTTGATGAATGATGGTTGGAAGATATGTAATACTAACAAAACTCCATTAATTTGCAGGCATTTTAGAGTGGCATTCATTTCTAAAAATTATGCTTTCTTTTGTTAAGTGCTTTTGTGAATATCAGATTTCGAATGCCATTTTTTATTGATATATCGGACTTTTTTTTTAAAATAAGGCAGTGATTCTCACACTTCTTGAAGCCTGGGAACGTTTAAAATTCTATAAATATTTGTAGGCGTTCTATATAAAAATCTTAGAGAAATATGTTATAATAGTTAAGACAAAAAGATACAGAAAAAAAAAAAAATGCAATAAAGAAATAAAATGAAACTTACTTGAGAAACATGAGTCTGAAGAGTTCTAGCGATTTCTTCTATATTTGGGTTATATGTTTGAAAGGCAAACTGTAATTTCCTCGTCGATACATTGAAGATTTCCTCTCTTTTTACACTTAATTATGGTGAGAATAGAAATTTCAACATCGAAAATTGTACTAAAAGATTCAAAGTCTTTTTAGATATTGACACTTATTCTTTTTTTATAGGAATCTAAAAGTTTTCAGGAGTCATTTTAATCCTCAATCAAAGGTTATAATTGTTGGTTCCTCTTCTTCAGTTGATATTAAATGACCAACACCACAGAGCACTACTTACAAACGGCGGAATCTCATGGGTTGCAATGGCTGCTACTTTTTTTAAGATTGAAAAGCACATAGTCGCTAAAGCTTCTAATAGATAATCATGAAAATTACAGCACCTAGTTTCCGGAAACATTATTTGGCGCATAATCGCTATCTGGCGCTTTTTTGTGAATAAAATATGAAGAAAAAAGTTATCAGAATGGTTAGTTCTTTATAATGAAAACTGTCTTTGAACGGGAAAAAGAAAAAAGTAACTATTTTTATTTTTATATCTGGGTACATATTTCTCCGGAATAACACTCTTAGACTCAATAGACCCACTCTTTAAGAATCATTATGATAACGATACATAGAGTTGCCAATTTATGAAAATATTTTCTTTCTATTTTAACAAAAAGAACAACTTGATATGCTTGATCCTATGTTTTTTAAATTGCCTATGAGTTTATCAAAAATTAAATCATCGGTAATTGGAAATTTTTCAATATTAAAATTTCTAATGTTAAGCAGCTAGTTTGCAAATTTAAAAAAAAAACTTAGACTACACTTTTAAGTTTTTTAATCGCTTGAAGCATAAATCTTTACAACACACTCTTAGGACATGAAATTCAAATTTTCTATCTTATTTCAAACTAGCAATATTTAAAGTATAAGAGCTATACTCAAGAATAGTTGATTTATTTTGAAAAACATTAATAACTTTTATCGATCGCAATTAAAACTGATTGTGTTATCCTAGACACTTTATTTCACAAAACTTTTTATTTTGGGAATTTCTTGCATCATTTTTATATCCCAACCAATCACAATATTGCCGTTACTTTTTAACAATAATTCAATGTTTTTTGTGGTGTTTTACAAAATGAAAGTCGAATTGTAGCAATTCCATTTTTCTAACTTTTATTTGCATAAAAAAAAGAAAAAAATGGATTTAAAGCATTTCATCCAAGGTCAAATTTTGGACCTCAATATTGTGTGCGACTTATCTGTTGCTGATTTAAATAAAAGTCTTGTAACCGTGTTTCCTTCTACGCAACCATGCTTCCTCCTACGTACTGCGAGAGTGTCCCTTGCGACGTTCAGAAGAAATCATCAATAGGCTCCGAGCCTCTCGCCCGAGAGGACATACGCCAAAACAGGCGCTGCCGTTAGTTATCATCCCGAGCGCTGCCTAGGATACGTTTACCTATAGTCTCTCACCCCGAGAGAAGATATAGTTAACACCATCCTGTGCATAAATGGGCCTACAGATTCATCCAGAGAGGAAGTATATTTGGCTATCCAGCGTGTACCTCAGTAACTTTATTTACACCTTAAGTGAAATCTTTCCACTTAAATATATGTCTTCAAAGGTGTTACCTGTTGTATATTAATTATTGTAGTGTGTCGTGCTTGTGCACTTGTTTAAATAAAATTGTGTGTTGTTAAACGTGAATCTTAACTTGACTACACCCAGATCCAGCTGCACAAACAAACAAATCGACTGCAGTCTTTTGTTTGAAATAAAATGTGTGATGTTTTACTACTATACCATCAAAAGTCGAAAACAAAAGAAATAAATAAGTATTGATATGAGGCAGATTATTTGACAAAAATGAAGTATCATGTTGTGTAGTCGGATATCTTTGGAAACTAGTGTTTTTTTTTCTCTTCATTTCTATACACAATTATTAGAAGCAATTAATTAAAAGAGGTTTAATCATCTTTTGAATCCCTTTTGCCATAAATGTAAATTTTATTGAACTACGTTTTCTGATTTATGACTTGCGTTTATAACAAAGGTATCACAATTATCATAGAATAGGCTAGAACCCTATCAAATGCATTTTAAATAAACTATGCAAAATATCATGGATAATTCTGAATACGATTTATTTTCTAAAAAATATTTATCCTTCTTTCACACGAAGAAACATTTCTCTGGGCTTCGTTTCATTCCCTGTGAAATTCATTTTTACTGTATAAAAAGAACAATTTGATTATATTACTGACAATCAAATTGTTCTATTCGATATAAGCGAACATGCAAGCTTTTAAGTGATGCGAGAGAGTGATGTTTATGAACGAGAAAGAGGAGTGTTTCGGAATCCACTTTAAACCGTAGGTCTCAGTCTAATGCGACTGTAGAATGTTGGGCTGACAACCCTATCCCATAAAAAGAAAACATCTCCTGTCTCGAAATCGTCAGTAGGCAGACGGCCTTGGCCCAGAATGGAACTATTGCGCCTATGAGGAAGATATATATATCTATAATATAATTTAAAATATAATGTAATTTTTCAGTAGTAATACATATTATAATTATTTACAAATTATAACATATATTTATTATATATACATGTATTATACTTTGTACATGATATTAGAACAGAGCTCAGGATGCATTTTAGAAATTTAATTACATATTCAAATATATATATATATATATGCAAAATACAATCGCCCATTTGTTATTTGAACTTGAAGTCAATGACATTCAGATGGCTAGATGTTATGCCGATTAACTACGATTGGTGGGCAGACATTTTATACAAACTAAAAAAAATATTAGAATGAAATGATTGTATTTTATTACTATTATTATTATTATTAAAGGACATAAAGAAGGGGAGGGACTACTTTTTAAGTATTTAATGCATACATTCAGAAAATACTTCTGAGAATAATGAAGGAAATTATAAGAAATAAGTAATATATATATAAAAAAAAATTTTAAGTCAATTCCTACTTTATTTTTCACTCTATTGCAGAAAAGTCCTTTATAAATAAAGTTGAAATTTTCCTCTTACATCTGGTGCCATCTATTATTAGATATATGCAACTTAAATCTGAAAAAAACTAAAATTAATTAATTAAATTTAATGACTGAATTACTATTTGAAAAAACTGTATTAACATCCAGTGTCATCCACTACGAGTTAAAAAAATGTATTTGCACGTGAGAGGATGAATAAGAAGAATTTTATGAACGATTGAAAATTTGAACATAGGGAGAGTGTGAGCTAATAGAAGGAATTGACAAAAAATTGAATATGAAATTTTAATTTCCGACTTTTTTTCAGGTTCGATTCGTCGGCAGATGAAAGAAGATGGCAAGGAAAACGATATCTGCCTTTCTTATCTCTCCAACGAGAAAGTGATATCCAGGGACTCTTGGCTCGATCGTAAGTACGTGGGTGTCTGTTTTCTCAGGGGGAAAAAAAATCGGTTTTTCCCGAGATCGTTACTCCTACCTAATCGGTTACTCTAAAAACGTTAAAACTGCTTCAATATGTTTATCATAGTTCGTTGATAACTGTGATAGAAAAACAAGTAATATAAAAAAAAAAAAAATTTAAAGTCAATTCCTACTTTCTTTTTTTCACTCTATTGCAGAAAGTCCTTTATAAATAATTTTCATTCATTTTTTTTTCAGTTTATCTGGCGCCATCTGTTGGTAAATACATGCAACTTAAATCTAAAAAAAACTAAAATTAATTAATTAAATGTAATTACTGAATTAATATTTGAAAAAACTATATTAACATCAAGTGCCATCCATTACAAGTTTTAAAAAAATGTACTTGAACTTGAGTGGATGAATAACAAGTATTTTATGAACGATTTAAAAATTGAACAAGATATATATAGGGAGAGTGTGAGCTAATAGAAGGAATTGAATAATAATCTATATTCAGTAGATATCTGTGAACAAAGTTTCAGTCTCATTATTGAATGTAATTTCTTACAATTGACAACACCGCTATTAATTAATAAAAAATATCACCATTTCTTTTCCAGTGATAATATATGCTAGCATATTAAAGAAAAAGTTTTCGATTCGTTCTCGTAATGTGTGCAGTAGTCGCTTCTGGATTTATAGGGATACTATATACTACTATATAGGGATCAGCTGTAATATTGATCAGCTGTAGTCAGGCCAAGATAAGACGATTGAGATTGAGATGATTTTAAGAGAAAAAGTTTCCAAGAAAAGAAAAAGAGATATGATGTTCTATTTCGTGGTAGGTATGCGAAACATAACAAATTAATGCAATGCAAAATGCATTTTATTTTTAATTTTGTTAGTATAGATTTTACCTAGGGTCTGATGGCCGAGTAACTAGCGCTCTGGAACTTGATGACGTGGATGTTTATAGTGGTTTGGAATCCGCTTTAAACCGTAGATCTAATATAACTGTTGGGCTGATAACCCTACACCGTAAACCATAGAGCCAAGTCAGACTTCTACCTACGAGTCCTCCATCACAACAGAAGCTGCCCTTCCCTTCCTTCCATGAGACTGCACGGGTTCTTATTTTATTATTATGCAGTATATGGGTTTATTATTATGCAGTACATTTCAAATGCCTGGATAATGGTTTACTATTATGTCGTGCATTTCAAATGCCTAGCTAATAGTTTATTATTATGCCGTACATTTCAAATGCCTATTATTTTGATTTGATATTATTTGCTACTGACACAGATTAATAAGTCGAATCTTACCCGCAACTTACTTAAAAGGGGCATACGGGGTTTGCATTTATTTCTAATCTAAACAATAGTAAAAGTTTCCGAATTACAATTTTACATTGCCCATTTTTATTATACATATGGAACTTTGGGTTCGTCTTCGTTTGTCGAATGAAACTCAATCAAAATATTTAAACTGGGCGCTACACTGCTACAGGGCTAATTTAGAATTATTTTCTGATAGCTACAATCTAGCAGTAAATAAAAAATACTCTGCCATTAACTATATTTTTCTTTTATAGGAATGAGAAATCTGGCAATGTCATGTGCCATTGTTTGTCTAATTCTTCTTGGCTGCTCCGCGCCACTGGGAATCCTTGGATTAATAAAAAAGCAGATTAGCACCATAATGGTCACCGGAGTCATGTACAGTCTAGCAGGTGAGGCTTGCTTCCTTGCCTTCCCAAATTATTGTTATGAAATGAATTAAAATTTAGAAATGGTAGATTTATGGTACATTAAACTTTTGAATTTCTTTAAGCTGCATAACCCTAAAAATAGAACTGTGAAAGGAGGAAAATCGGGTTAATTGTGATGGAACAAATTCGTGTAGCAATTATTTATTGTATTTTAAATTATTTACAGACAAACATCAAAAGTTAATTACAAAAATAAAAAAGAGGTATGACATTGAACTTCACGGGAGAATTCTTGGCCATTACCGAGGAAGCTCTTTCAGTATAAAGAGGGCGCTGCTGATGCTCTGCGGTGGGTATTGCCAGGTACAAGAAAGGAATTACTACAATAATATTCTTCAAATTTGGTTTTTGTTCATGGTGTAATATACAGAAGAATGAAGGTGCCAGATTTGTATACCTTTATCAGTATGCATTACGATAAATGGTAGAATAAAATTAAATATCGCACGGTGTTCGAATCGACAACATCAGGATTTAGTGAGTTTTCTGGAGTTTTCTCTCATGCAGCACATAAATATTGGCAGTTAGTCCTAAACGTTCTGCTGGAAGTGAATGTCTTCCTTTCATTCCTTGTTAGTGAGCTGTTCAGGGGTAATATATATATATATATATTATGCAGTTGTAATCTAAACTCTAGATTAAGATCTTGCAAATAAAATATCTCTCCTTAATACTTTTCTCGGTTTACACAGCAATTGCGCAACAATTTAAATAGTGTTTCTTAGTAAATCAATAATTTTATTCAAGACCAAATATAGACCTCATAAACATTATATATTCTCATAATGATTTTTTAATGGGAAGACAAATTCTTAAAGAAAAGTAAACCAATAACTGTTTTTTTTTAAGAATTATAAATAATAGAAGAGAACAACAAATTTTATAGAACAGAAAATAAAAACAATATTTATTTTGACAGTAAAACAATTAAGAAATAAATATTCAGACTATTGTCATAAACTTTGACCCCTTTTATTCCTTTTAAAAAGAAATATGTATAATAAACTGTAAGCCTTGTTTAGTATCATAGGTTTGTTTAATCTGAAAAATTCGAAAATATTTTAGATTGTAATAAAATATTTAAAAAACAAAGTGAATTCAATTTTAATTCTCCTAGAAATTCAAAAACATTCAACCTTGGTAAAAATGATCAAACTTGACTTACAAATCTTAAAAAATTGTAGTAATTCTTTTTTTATAAAACAAAGTGCCATAGGGCAGGATGCCTCCTAGAAAATTTGCAAACATAATTTTTACTCTCATATTAGGCCTATTCTAACGACAAGCCGAGTCTAGAATAAAGAATTTCAATTAATAAATAAAAAATTAAGCAAAATATATTAAATATATTAATAATTAAAAACCTTTTATATTATTAGTTTGTGCTCATGAATTATTAAAACTTGCGTTTTTCTTTATTTTCAGCTGTGTTCGGCGTCTTCAATCTGGTTTTCATGCGCTTTAAAAGAGTGAAATCTGATGGATTCTACACTAGTACGACTTTGGACAAAGGAATTCCAGAAGAATATTTGAGGCTGAGAATATTTACTGTAGGATGGCCTTTGTCTTTGGAATGTGCCGGACTTGTCATATGTTTTCTCGCCAGCATATTTTGGCTTCTTCTGGCGAAGATATTCCGTTTCATCATTCTTAGTCCAACTATTTCTTAAACTATGGAGACATTTAAAAGATTGTAGTGTGGAATCATGGACATCCGCTTCTAATCAGAAGATCTTATTATAGCAATCAGCTGCCATCTGGAATTATATTGTTAATAAAGAACAAAATACTATTATTCAATGATAAAAAGTCAAATTTAAAATTAGTAGTTTTCAAGGTGTTTTCAAACATTTCGGTCTGAAAGCATTCTTTTAAAGCAGAACCAATGAATTTCTATATTAGTTGCAAAGTTCTGTAAGTTGCGTTTAATAAAATTATCCAAAAATTACTTTCTTAAAATAGATTTGGTATTTATTTTTCAAAACAAACAAGATATATTTTTGTCACCAATAACTAAGTGTAAAAACATTTCATTGGTTTAATGTAGTTTCAACTAAAAAATATATCATTTATAAAGAAAATTAAATTACAAAAGTGTTGGGTATAAGCTATTTTTATCATAATAGAGTAGAAAATAAATATTAAAAACTATATCTAGTATATTTAAAATAATTAATATACTTCATACCACAGAATATATATTATAAGCTTTTTAAACTAGATATACAAAATTTTTAATGAAGTCGTACGTACCAAAACAGGCATTTTGCGTCTTAAAATACCTAATCGACTATATTATTAAAACGAATGCACAGTGTGATTGGGGTTATAATTGTTTAATTAATATCAGATGTTCATCTAATATTAACTAAAAAGTTTTTCAATGAAAGTTTTTATCAACCATAATGAACGCTACGCAACATCAACTGAGAAGATTACTGGCATTTCTCGTATAACCAACATCGACGCGACCTTCGTGGGTTCCTTTGGGAATCTCATTCACAACATTCTTGAGATGTTCTAAACATATAAAATTAAATACAAAAAATAAGTAAGTAAGTAAAGACTGGAGAAAACATATTGGAAGATCGAAAAGTAAGATACAAACGATGGCACCACTTTACCAAAATGAAGTGTCCTGATAGTTACATCCTAAACTGGTGCTCTTTTGGTATGAAATCATATGCCTTCCCAGATGGCTGATAATATCCTGCAGTACTCTGTGTTAAGATCTTTTTCAGAAAAATACTACACATTTCTCTTTTGGCAAGGTTTAAGTAAAAATATGAAGCAATTGGCAACTATTCCGCCTAACCAGTCACAGAAAATCATTGCTGATTGCAATGCCATTGTGCTTGCATGTGAATTTACGGTACGTATATTGAATGTTCAACCTATTTTGTATAAAAATTGATACATCACATCACATCATATGTTATAGATTCCAGATTCTTCGAACTTTTGTAGGATCATAAATTCCATTCGATAATCAATTTTTTCAAGCCTTGGAATTTTTGCATATGATTAAGACAAAAATTCATAAATAATTTGTAATAATGACATAATTTGTTTATCCCGCAATACTTGCTAAATAGTGATACACCCCACTATGTCTTTCTGTTCTTGTGTTTATTCCCGACTAATGTCTCCTCGATAGAGGGATTCTAATATTCGATTATATTTCACCATCCTTGAACAATCTTCTTCTTCATTGATGCAACAACCCCATGGTGGACGAAGGCAGTCTGCCTATTGGCAGATTTTGAGATGTTTTCTCTTTTACGAGGTAGGGTTGTCAGCCCAAAGCTCTACAGTCACATTAGACCGAAACTAACTATTCAAAGTGGATTCCGAACCGCTGCAAACATCCATGGTGAAACCTGGAGCACCAAGCGCCAGAGCTCTAGTCACTCGGCTATCAGGCCTCCTTCATTCCATTCAGTCCAATGTAAAGAACTTATTAACACATGATTATCTGAAATTCGCGACCGTATTTCAGTTACATTTAATCATCTATCAGTGTTTTTCGTATCTATGAAAAAAATAAAATTAGTATTGAATTATAGCATGACTTCAACTATTAAAAACAGGAACACACATCTCAAGAAAACAAATGTTAATATTTCTCAACTTAGTCACAATAAAAAAGAACTATAAAAAATATTGTTTTCCTAAAAATTTGAAAATATTAATATTTTGTATTTCGAAGCAGTTGCCACAATTGCCATATTCACTCTTCCCATGGCAAGGCTTGCAGCAAGTGAGAAAAGCAGTCTCAGTGAGAAATTAAGAAAGCTGCGATTGACCAGACGAATACACTATTAATTTTAATTAACACTGTTAATTTTTGAAAAATTAAAAAAAAAAAATGATTTTTCCAGAATAAGAAGAAGTTTTCTTACAAATAACAAATCTTCGAGAAGAATATTTTTTAAAACTTTCTTCGCAAGTTGGACAGACAAACGTTTTTTACAGAAACAAAAGATTATTTTGTTCGTTGATCAATGTACAACTTATATTATACATCAAAATGGATTTGTTTTCTTCTGATTATACAATAAATTTCAAACTTATGATTAAAAGTATCAAACGATTGTTTAAAGTGAATCGTCAAAATCAACTTGTAGAAAATTCTCTTCTAAATATTGTACATGGTGTCTATAAATACTACTTTCATATGATTTATTCTGCATGGAGGAAAATTTACATCAAGTTATTTTGTAAAAATAACTTGATGTAAATGTGATGATGATGTAATAATGTAATGATGATGATGTAATAATGTAATGATGATGATATAATATTGTAATGATGATGATATAATATTATAATGATGATGATGTAATAACAAGTTATTTTGTAAAATTAACTTATTTTGTTTATTTGAATGTTTTATTTTATTTGAATGTAAAATTAACTTTATTTTGTAAAAATAACTTGATGTAAATTTTTGGAGTAACTTTTTAATTAACAAAAATTAATTAACAATTAACACTTTTGAGTAAAAATTTACAACAAATTGTATTTGTTGGGAATACGATACAATTTGTAGTAGACAAAAACAAGAACCAAAATTTAAAAAAGAAATTTCCTTTAAAGCAGAAATTTAATTTTTGTCTTATTCAGGTCTTTTTTTATTATAATTAAAATATATATATATTTATTTATTTTTGTTGCACGACGATTTAAATCAACGTATCAATTATGGTATTATCTTAATCTCTTTCAATGTATCGTCATCATCAAAATAAATAAACAAATAAAAGTTGAAATTCACTGACGAACTTAAGCTCAGAATTTGTGAAAATATTAATTAGACTATATTACCAGCAACGTAATATTTTGTCTGATTATTTAAGGAAAATAAATCTACTTTTAATCATTATTATAATCTTCATCTTCATTGGCGCAACAATCTCATGGTGACCCAAGGACGTCTGCCTACTGGAGAGAAAGGAGATGTTTCCTTTTTAAGCGGTAGGATTGCCAGCCCTACGCTCAATTCTTTACAGTCACATTAGACCGGGACCTAAGGTTTTAAAGTGAATTCCGGACCACTACAAACATTCATGGCACTGCAGGGACTGTTGCATCGAGCGCCAGTCACTCAGCCATCAGGCCCCAATTATTATAATACATATATTAATTATTATATGTTATATTATATTTATAATTATTAAATGTTGATTTTTATCAATAATATTCTTTTTCATGTTATGATAAACTTTGCATTTCAGTCCCAAATTATTGTTTTCTCTATCTCTGTATACTATATATATATTGTTTCTACTATTAAATAAAAATTCTGTTGTAATTTTTTATTAACAATTATGTGTGCATTTAATATTTTTTTTTCTCTTACTGAATAGAATAATCATCTTGATAGTTTTTATTTATTAAAAATAAACCAAATTTTGGGCCGGTAACTCAAGGGTACTATGAACTGTGATGAACTATCACTACTGAAGTGTACATGTACTGCCCTCCCAAATATGATTTCAATTAGCAATTTAACACAATTAATATAACAACACCAGACAATACGCACAACTCTCATATAAATCTATAAAAATCTATTTATAGCATAATTTCCGAATCGCTTTATACTGATTCCAAATGAGGTTTTGCCTCAGCCAATTCCAATTTTAATCTGGTGCATTTCCCCATCAGGTAGGGAAGATACTCGTTAATATTTCCCTCTTGTAGGGATTATTAAATACCCGTGGATAGGGTTGCCACAGGGACCATTTATGATAAATGACTAGATGAAATTCTTTCCACACTCAATGTGCTTATTTTGATATACAGCTCATTTCTTTTAGGAAATATAATATCATCTATAATAGACAAAAACAAGCTTTAAAGGTTATATATATATATATATATATATATATATATATATATATATTCAAAATAAAAATATATATATATTTGCTTTAAAGTATAATTTAGAAAACTGGTGAAGAAATAAAAGATGTGTAACAAAGTTTAGTTTTTATATCATTACATTTTTTTCACATATCACATCATATCACGACATTTTTTTTTTCACATCGTTTTAAAGTATATGCTTTTTTTTAAATTTGTTTAAAATTATATTCTGTAATGTATTTTATTGCTACATTTATAAATATCGTGTATTATATTGTATCTATTGTATCATATTTGCATTTTATATAACTATCATAAAGGTTATGCAAATATGATACAAAATATATATACAATATAATACACGTGTTATAAATAATAAGGCAAATATGATACAATATAATGCACGTGTTATAAAAGTTACACGTTAAAACCCGTGTATTATATTGTATCTTAATTGCTTAATATAAAGTAATTAATTAATTACCTGGATTTTATTTAAAAACATAATTCTGAATTAAGAATGGCATTCATATTACTGGTGACAATATTACGTATGATAAAAAAATTGTTAGGAACTCATGCTCGGTATAGAAATAATTAACACATCAAACAAACACACAAGAATGAGGAAAATATAGATTTCCATTTTAAATGAACAATTTTATTTTTTAACATTTATTTAACTACAATTGTATCTCCTTTATGCATAGAGAGCTATCCTTTTTTTCAGCTATATAACTTTATATTAAAAAAATAGATATGATTTCCAAATGAGAGTTACATATTCCTTTATGAATTCAAAACATGAGTGTGAATTCATCACTTTCATCAAACAAATGACTGATTAGGATTGCGATGAGGCGTCGGCAGAGGCAGATTGTATTTAAAAATCGATGCTGTTGAATTAATTCTGCCGGGGTCGAAGCCACTGTAGCTTTTCTCAGCTACTAAGGGTGCTGTTTCTCTTTCGTCCTGATAGAATCGATTCTTGATCAATTGAAATGTCTCTCTCTTAGTGGTACTACAGCTAAAAAATAAAATACAGAAAAATAAATAAATAAATACAATTTGAAAGCAATAAGACCGTGAAATTATATTGTTTGTGATTCTAACAGCTACATTAAAGTTCTATTTGGAAGAAAGGTTTATTTCATTTGCTGCTTTTTACAAATTTGTAAAATAAAATTTAATTAAAATTTACGGATGCATTTCAACTAAACTTCATTTACAATAAAACATTCGTATATTTCTCTTATATATTCGTATTTATATTATTCCTGTACCTTCGGAGCCACAGGTTTCGAGTTCGAGTCCTGAAGGTGCCATGGATGTTTGTAGGGGCTCGGAATCCACCTTAAGTCGTAGGTACCGGTCACATATGATTGTAAGAGTGTCAGGGAGCCAAGTTAGACTTCTACTTACGGGTGTTCCATCGCAACAGAAACTGCCCCCTTTCCCTCAACTCATGGGATGTCCCTCCAGCAGTGCAGGACACTGAGAATTAGTCACACACAGTGTTTTTTTTTTTTTTTTTTTTTTTTTTTTTTTTTTTTTTTTTTATTTTTTTTTAGTGAAAATTTTTGTTGGTCATTTATATTTATAGAGTCACCTCTGCGTATTAAGCTTTTTGATTTCTCATAAAATCATTCTTTATAACACCGATTGCATAACTGAGGAGAACGCAGCAAGTTTCTTTTTTCAGAACGTACGTTTAATAGGAATACTAATACTTAATGAAGGTAATTTTTTTTTCTGTAGGAGAATTTACAAGTTAAATGTATAGTTAAAAATAAAAAACGCACTAAGGCACAAAAAGTAAATATAGTTTTAAGTTATTTTCTACCAAATGAACCATGGCATCAAGCATACTCACGTGATTATAATAGATACTATCTCAAAGAACACAGAGAGTCCCAAGCACACGAGAAAAAGAGTCCTGTCTGTCTCCACCCAAGGATAGTAGTAGAAGAACACGGCGACGCCGAGAAGCACCAGGCCGAGCAGCAAAAACACTAAAGCATGGATGTCTGGCTTCTGGTCTTTGTAGAAAGGACTACCTGAGTTTTTACTCAGACATCTTTTGTACACTCGAATATACATGATTACGCCTAAAAAAGTGGCAAAAAGATGTTAATATTATATTATTGGAACTTGTTAAACTAAAGAGAATAGTGGCATCGGTGCATATAAATTAATTTGCGCAAATTACGTATTATCCAACTTTCCTTCTCACTTTATTCAGGCTCAAAACTAATGAAGTTAATTTATTTTGTTCATGAATGTTTAGCATATTTATTTTATATCCGAAATTAAAATTTTCATTTTTATAGACAAATACATTTCAACATTCACTCTTGCAATATCTCCGTGATAAATCAAAGATTTATTAATTCTTATTTTAATAGAATTATGTTGTTATCATTTTTTAGCATATTCTTGGTTTAATAACATTTTCTTCTGGATTTTTAACATATTCTTTTTAATAACATTTCTTTTTGGCTTTTTAACATATTTTTTATTTAATAACAGATTCTATTGGCTTTTAAACATATTCTTGGTTTAATAACAAATTCTTTTGACTTTTTAACATAATCTTGGTTTAATAGCATATTCTTTTGACTTTTTAATATATTCTTGGTTTAATAACAGATTTTTTGGGTTTTTTTTTTTTTAACATATTATTTGTTTAATAACATAGCATTTTGGGCTTTTTTAACACATTCTTATTCTTCGATGTAAGTTGGTATTTTTCTCGACATTCTTACGAAAGTAAATGAATTTTTTTTTAAAATCAAGACTCCCAATAGTCATATCTAATAGTCTATTATAAATTAGAAAAAGGAAATGTTATTTTTTAAATATTTGAATGTTCCAATAAAGCCATAGCTAACAACAACAACAACAAATGTATTTTATAAATCCAGAAATCAAGTCTTTTGGTTATTCCTTCAGTATCGTTTTATATTAATCATAAATGCTTCCTTTAATTAACCAAATTCTTCCAAATGTTTATATCATAAAAACAGAAATTTAATCAAACAATCATTCAGCCGTGATAAAATTCTTGCATGAAAAGATTAATAAATAACAATAATTAAAATCTTATATTAATTAGAGCTTGTGTATTCATAATTTAAAAACTAATAAGAAGCCCAAATTTTTTTATCCCTCTCCCTCCTTCATGTTAATTTTATCTGTCGTATAACCGAAAGAATTTATGTATTTATTTTTTATTTAATAAATTTTTTACTTCTCTAATTAGTGACAAAATGGACTTGATATTAAAGTAACGTATAGCTTATAATTACATTACTTGATTTTTTTTTTTTTTTTTTTTGCTTTTTTTTTATTAAATTTAATTCATATTATTCTTTTTTCTTTTAATATGTTTTTTTTTAACTGATACCAGATTTTTTTACTTATTTGTAAATTTGTGGTTCAATATCTTTGGTTTTTTTTTTTTTTTTGGGGGGAAGAAGGGGGTACTTATATTTTTTTTTAATCATGAAAAATTGCATAGGCATTACATTGTTTTTTTTTTTTTAAGATATAAATTGTTGCTCTTAAGTAAGCAGAGATATGAAATGAACAATTGTAATTTCTTATTAAATTTTACTAAATTAAATTTAATTATTTATTCAAACTTTTTAAATATCTTAATTTTTTTTTCCAAGGAGACTTTTTAAGTTAAAATATGTTATATTGTATTATTTAGAGAATCAGAGTAAAACTAGGACATATTATAAAACAATTTCCGCAATGAAAAAAAAACCTTTGTTAACAATAGTCCAATCAGTATCTATTTATGTTTGAGATGGAGTGTTTTCGTAAAAATTAGTCTCCATCTACCAATCTATCCGATGTGATATTTTTCATATATTCTAACTCTTATTATTTGTAAATTCTGGAGATTTAGTAAGGCAGCTTGTTATGAATTTAAAATACAAAATGTTTATTAGAAGTAGATTAAATTGTCTGAGAAATTGTTATTTCTTGACATTTTTTTTAGTATCATGTGTATAAAAAATATTTAATGCAATATGTTTCGTAGTCAAATCTTTTTTTATAGTTATTTTTATAATTATTAAATCTTCCTTTTTAATTTTTTGAAAACTGACTGAAAATATGAATGAATTGCAAATCACTATTTTAATCTTTTATATGAATGAGAACTGCATTTTATACAAAATAGTTAGATTCTCTTTGTCACAGAAGTTTGCTTCACATTTTGGCTTTTTGGAAAAGAAAATCAGTCAAGTATGAGTCATTTTCTATTGTTTTCTCACTTTCCAACATTATTATTTTAACAGAAACCCTTGAAAAACTTTTTTCTCCATTCCCATTGACTTGAAGACTTTTGTCGCCAAACCAATTCTAAAAAGTAAATTTGCGACAAAAAAATTTAAAAAAAAAAAAAAAAAAAACATCCTACTGGAAATTAAAATCGAATCACAATAAACACATCCGTTATTTATTTAAGCTGACTAGCAAATCCTTACAAAATTGTTTTATTATTCCTTCTAAATTAGTTTCCTGAAACCTTCAGTAGTAGTTGAGTATACAAGTACGAACTAGTTTCATGCATTATTTATTTCAGATACTTATTTTTAGCAGATCATTTCAACCTATATCCATTTTATTTGAAAATATATAGGTGATAATTTTTAGAAAGATTTTCATATTTTGATTAAAGATTAAAACTTTATCCAGCTTTAATTTAATAAAAAAAGCAAGCATTAAAATATTAAAAAATATCTTATTCAATGTTTTGCATTTTAAAGAAAACAAGAAGATCAGATCTTTTCTCAATTACATGCTAGTCTGGATGCAAGATTACTATTTTTATTTATACATGCTGCTTCAAAATTGTTCCATTTTAAAATTGATCCGAACAAAGTAGATGTGATAATTGCTAGATAATCAAGTGAAATGCTCAAACCTGCTAGGATCAGTTAATATTTGTAAACAAGCATTTTAAAGCATAAGCGTACATAAAAATCTATTTACAAAAATTAATTGATTCATCACTTGACATTTTGTAGCAACAAAATTAGAACAAAATTAAATAAGTGTCTACAAATTCTAAAACTATTAATTAATAATCACTTCCTTTGTTTCCTTATTATATCTATATCTATATCTATTTATCTATAATATATATATGTATATATATTATATATATACATATATATATATACAGGATTTCATTACAATGGATAATAAGTCACATTAAAGGGTAGCTAGGATGTCCACTAGATATGAGATTTTCTCAATCCCTGTATAGATATAATGACCATGCAAAATTTGACCACACAGTCCTCGATATGGATCTATTAAAATGGGTCTACCGATAACAATCAGTATATAAAAACTTGGTTGAACTAAGAAGCAGGATAATTATCTTGAAAATCTTTATGAATTCATAACGAGTATAAGCTCTACCAATTCCTAATCTGATAAGCTGCAATTGTTCATCAATTGCTTAGCTCAGCAAGGAAACTAACTCTATGGGCATCGACCAATGGAAAGACTTTTAATTTTTTTTCCAAGGAAGGAGACATAGACTACTACCCGACCATAGTACTCCGTCAAAAAATAGGGTGGCTTACAAAAAATAGGGTGGAGAACTTGAGGAGAATTTGTTAGAATTATTAGTTATTCAGGGAGAACTTGTGCAGAATTTGAAGAGAACAGTGACAGATTAGGATTTCAGCAGAACTATGTGTGGCTGTGGATAGTCCTATGATAGTTGCTATAATATTAAATGTTATACATTGTAAATATCGTATATAATGTGCATTAAAGGTGAGAAACGTGCAGTCAATTTTTCCTTTCCAATTATCATAGAAACCACGACACCTATATATATATATATATATATATAAACTCATGTTTGTGAAAATTGCAACACCATGAAGGAATCGTCATAATTGAATGAAATTTAATACACAGTTGAGTGGTAGTGGTACAAATAAATGATTAAATGTTCAAAGCAAACAAACAATAACAAGAGATCGGAATCAGTATTTTGTGTAGCCACCACGCGCCGCAATAAGTGCTGCTACACGACGTGGCATGGAGTCAAACAAATTTTGAATGTCTGCCTGAGGAAGAGCATTTCATATTGTTTGTATGCTCACCCAAAGTTCGTCTGCAGAAGCAACAGGACGAGGATCACGAACGAGACGGCGACCAACGAAATCACACACATGTTCAATCGGCGTCATATCCGGGGAATACGTAGGCCAAGGAAGAAGCTGTACCTGCCGCGTTGCAAAGAAGGATTGAACAGTCCTAGCGATATGAGGGCGGGCATTGTCCTGTTGAAATACAGCGCCTGGCAAACTTTGAAGGAAGGGAACAGCTTGGAGCTGTAGAACTTCACTGATGTACCGGTTGCTGTTCAGATTGCCCACAATTCTTAGCAATTGAAATCGTCCATGATATGCTATGGCACCCCAGACCATAACTCCGGGTGTTCGTCCACTGTGGCGTTTGATAATGCACTCCGGAAGGTGGCGTTCACCGGCATAGCGTCTAACACGAATGCGGCCATCATGGTACCACAAATTAAAGCGGGATTCGTCAGAAAACACGACATGCTGCCAATCAGCACGCCAGTATCTATGCTGAGCGGCCCATTGTAGCCGCAGGCCGCGATGGTTTAGCGTGAGAGGATCCTGTATAAAGGAGTCCTTGCGCGCTGTCCACGCTGCAGCAGACGTCTACGAATTGATGAAGCATACAATGAAACACCTGTAGCTATTGACCACTGTGCTGCCAATTGTCTACAGGAAGTTGTACAGTCCGCCAGCGCCATGCGGACCAGGTGTCTATCATCGCGAGCTGACGTTACATTTCGGGGTCCACTCCCGGATTTCCGAGTTGTCCGACACTCGTCCGTCCACTGCTTCCAAAGACTCATCCCTGTGCTGCTGTTATGCTGCACACGAGCGGCTACTGCAAGATAAGACAATCCAGCTTCACGAAGGCCATTGATTCTCCCCCGTTCAAACTCTGTAAGTTGTTCAAATCTCGTTCTCTTTCGTCGAAGAGGCATAAGTAACGATTGAGCTAACGTTTACCACTAGCAGATAACCATACACGCCTCGCTACAGCCGTCTATTTATTCGGATCCATCCGCCGTTCAGAGGGCGCTTCTCAACATACGCATGCGCTACGAATTTGAAATTCTAATCATTTGCATATCATGTGCTAATTTGCATTTCCTGAAAATTTCAGCTCACTCGCGTAAGTCCTTCATGGCGTTGTAATTTTCACAAACATCAGTTTATATATAGAGAGAGAGATAGACAGATATATAAATAGATATAAATAATACAACACATGAACATAAAAATAAAATATTGAAATATTCGTTATATATAAGATACAAATGAAGTCGCCAAAAAACTGAAAAATAGTTTGAAGAAATAGTGAAAAAAAAAAAAAAAATTTATAAGAAACTAAAATGAGGTGAGAGCGCTAACCGCTGCAATGTAAGCTTAAGAATAATACGCATATGTAAATATATATATATACGAAAAAAGTGAAAAGTATTCATTTGTAAATAATTTTCGAGGATTATTTTTTATTTCATCAGATTCTCGACCACGTTATAGGGAATATGTGTGATAGCAGCCTTTTCAAATATGTGCATCCCTGACTTATTTTCTTACAAGTAGATGAAATTCCTCACAGAATTCCTAATGACGAATACCAGATTTAATTGTAAGGAAATCATAAACTTCTATAAAAATTAATTTGAATACTTTTTTTTTTGTTAAAATTCATTAATTTAAGTAATGAATACTAATTGAATTTTTTTTTAAATTGTCAAAAATAATAAAACAATCATAATAAATAAGAATAAAAATAATATGATTGTATAAATTTTCGTTCATCAGAAAACTTTTAAATTTTCTTATATCATCTACAATATTTTTTAAAAGCTGAAATTTACTAAGAGATGAAATTACTGAAAAATCAGATTTCAATATTTTATTACAAAATTTGCTTAGTAATTTTATTATCTGTTGCAATAACATGAATTTTTAAAAACCCAAAAATGTTAAAGATATTAGCATACGTTATATGTGTGATTTTAATAATTTTGTTTTTATAAAACATTCAGAAAAAAAAAGGTTTAAAAAACTCACAGCATAAGAACGCAGTTGTCGCTAAGCATTCCTGTTTACTTGTCGAATTTCAATCATACAAAAACTATTCTAAAAGTATTTACATCTCGACCAAATAGGAGAAATTTCGAAAGATTATGCGATTGATTCTTATCGACTTTTTTATCACAATTTGTTTTCGATTTTTTTTCCGTCTTTAACAAATGAGTAACTTGAAACAACTTTAACATTTGAATAGCTTTCTAATCATCGTACCAAATCTAATTTTAATTTAATATTCTTTTAAATATATTAATGACTGATAAATTGTAGTATAAAAGAGGGCAAATTAAAAATTCGTAAAACACACGGAAGCCTTTGTTTTTGATAACGAAGTCTCAGTTATCATTTGGAAAAGTACTTAAGAAACATCCAGAAGTCTTTTGTCTTAAGCAAGCTTAGACATAAAAACAAAAGCACTGTATGCGTAATGCTTGAATCGAACACTTAATAACAATCTCCAATCTCTAAACAGTTATTCACACATGAGATATGTTTTTATTTTTTGTGAGTTTACTCTAAAAGTCAGAAAACAAAAACAAAAAAAAGGCACAAAAAAAAAATGTGTGCGTTATATCTTTTTAAAAGAAATATTTTTTGGAATTAGAAAATATTAAAAAAACATAAAAAAAGTAATTTTCTCAATTTTTTTTTAGATAAAATCAGCATAATTTCAAAACGGTTTTTTAAAATATTTTATTGCGAACATTTTTGGTTCTAAATAGTTCATCATTGCTCATCAATTTTAATTAGACCAATCAACAAAACGTAATTTATTGCTTTGTTAATGATGGAAAGGTGATTCATATAGATTTATTCCAGTTATTTTCAGATCTCTTCATAAAATATTTTATCGCTCATATAATGTCATTAAATTCGTCAGTTATAAAAATGTGAATACCATAGTGATCAGTGAAAATACAACACTTGCATTTTTTATGAATATCATCATCATCATCATTATCAGTGGCGCAACAACCCCATGGTGGGCCAAGGCCGTCTACCTACTTTCGAAATATGAGATGTCTAACTACTTCTAACTACGTCCAAAAGGCAAGCTATGTATTCCTTTTTTATTACTTCCAAGACGTCTAACTACTTTCGAAACAAACGAAGAAATTACCTTTGCAGATTCCGAAACATGACTTTTTCTTTTTACGGGGTAGGGTTGTCAGTCCTACGTCGAACGCTCTATAGCCATATTAGACCAAAGTTTGACGTCTTTGCAGGAAAGTAGGAAATGGACCATGCCCTGTTCGAAATATAGTTTTCTCTCTAGTCCATCCAGTAGATTTAGTTTGGTTTCATTTGTTGTTGCTCTACAGTCATCTTGCGCATACTTTAGGCTAAACAGACCGGGACCTACAGTTTAAAGTGGATTTCGAACCACTAACAAACATCCATGCCACCGCCAGGATTCGAACCTGAAGCATGGGATACCAAAGACCAGAGAACTAGCTACTTGGCCACAAGGCCGTAGTCCATTCAATTGAAGTTGTGCACGTTTTTTTTATTAATTTGGTAAACTGGCCTACCCATTAATCCTTCATCCCAAAATTTTTACCATTTTGAAATGAGGTGATTATTTAACGACAAGTTTTCATAATGTGACTGTATGATTCTTTAGTGCCGTGTGTTTAATATGCCTGTCTTCTCGAACGTTAGTGATGAAAGTCCACCAAAATCCCGCTTGGCGTTCTGTTATTACCTTGCTGAATTTATCAATTCCTTAATCTCATGGTAATCATGAGATCATGAGCAATGCGAGTAATAATGCCTGAACAATAAATTGCAGCCTCGAGAAGCCTCAATAAAATTCCGACACTTTCTGGTATGGATTTGTTCTAGCATTAAGGTAGATAGCACGTTGCTGGTAGGAGTTCAATCTGCTGGTAAGGATTCATTATGACGCATAACAAAGTCCGAACAAAAGCAATTGATGTGACAAGGTGATTTCCACTAAGAAACACATTTTGCAATATTCCTTTCTATTCAGACTCAGGTTCCATTAATTCTTCCTGTTCTGTGAGTATCCGCTAAAATTCTAATTACCCTCATGTCCATAAATTAAGGATAATTCAGAATCACACAGAAATTGAACTCTAAAATAAAAATTTCGCCTGTAGAATTATCACACACATCTTGAAGAAGAATATGCAAATTACAGGAAACCAACAGATGGCGCGGATAGTACGTCACAATGGCGAGAGTGTAAGAGAGGGATATATAAGGAATGGTGGCAAAGAAGTAAAATTGTTCACAAGCGCTTTAAAAGCCTTTCAGTGCAATAACCGTATAGTTATGGCACAAAGGAAGCATTTGGATGATTTTTTACGAGGTAGAATTATCGGACGACTGGAATGTGGACGTACCCAGCTGGAAGTATCCGAGGAACTTGGAATCGCCCAGAGTGTCATCTCCAGGCTTTGGCAACGATTCCAAGATGATGGAAATGTGAGTAAATGTTACAGCACAGGTCACCCCCGAGTTACAACGCCGAATGAGGACCGGTACTTAGCAATTACTGCCAAAAGAAAAAGACGGAGCACAGCATCAGACCTGTCGCGTCAGCTCTCTTCAGCTACCGGTACGACAGTTTCAAAGCAGACCGTGTACAGACGCTTAGGGCACATTGGTCTATATGCTCGTAGGCCTGTCAGATGTGTTCCACTTACCGCAACTCACTGTCGCCCGCGATTAACCTGGAGTAGAGAGCATGCATTGTGGACACCGCAACAGTGGTCTGGTGTGATGTTTTCCGACGAGTCCAGGTTTAGTTTACAGTCTGATTCTCCCTGGACTTTCATATGGAGAGCGGCAGGTACCCGTTACCACCAAGAGAACACCATTGGATGGCTCGTTTGGGGAGGAATTATTCTTGGTTCCAGAACTGACCTGCATGTTCAGAGTGTAACGATGACAGGCCACATCTATCAGGATGTCATTCTGGAACAACATGTACGTTTGTTTCGTTTTGCTGAATTTCTGTTTATGGATGACAACGCCCGTCCTCACCGTGCAAACATTGTAGATGTCGAATGCCTTCAATTGGAGGATATCACCCGTATGGATTGGCCAGCATACTCACCGGACTTGAATCCAATAGAGCATGTGTGGGATATGCTTGGCCGACGAATTGCAGCCCGTCAACCCCCTCCCACCTGTCAACCGGAACTTCGGAGGGCATTGTTTGATGAGTGGTGTAATATTCCCCAAGATCAGATTGATAATTTGATACTCAGCATGCCTAGGCGTTGTAAGGCCTGTATTGCATCGTCCGGGAGACATACTCCATATTAACCATCATACTAACCATGTTATACTGTTTTTTGTAAATAGGTTCTTTTTTGAAATTTGCTCCAGGGAGTAAAAAGCGCAATTTATATTAATTATGTCAAACATATAGCATTTTTTTGCTCTTTACCTTTTGTTTAATAAGTAGACTTTATAAATAAGTCAAATTTGTTTTGCTTCTGTCTCTTTCTTTGCCTGAACTTCATTATACTTAATTTATGGACATGTGTGTATTTTCTTTCTCCAGCCTGTAATTGTCATTTAAATTTCGCGTTTTTAAAGTTTTTCCTTTATTGTATAGTAATATTAACGGCCAGTAATGTAGTTATCCTGCCCACCTTTTAATAAAATCTTTAGATTAATTTCAATATATTTTTGATCGATTCAACAGTATATTTAATTAAATTTAAATATATTGTTCACCTTCATCATTAAAATCAAGCTTTTTCAAAAAATTTCGGAAATCTAACTTTTATGGCTTTATTTTGAAAATCATTAAAACACTTTCGTTATCAATCGTTTTTATTCCATAAATGCAAAACTTCGAATAATTCCAAATATGGGATCCTTGTTTTATTACAAAGTAATTAGAATTACTCTCCAAATAAGAAACGTATTTTGAAAATAAGAAACATATAGTGAAAAGAAAGAAGCGTATTGTGTAAATAAGTGCCATGAGAATAGTATCTTTTCTTGTATAAAAAAAGATTAATTTATTTTAGTTCCATCTCTTAGATAAGTGTTCATTGATACAATCTTAAAATAATTGGAGCATGGTACACAAAAACGGTATTCATGAAAAAAGAATTACAAAAACGAACTCTCTTAAAAATTAACGACATTAAAATGTCAATCTCATAAATTTTTTAGGTTATTAATTCATTGTTTTCATCAAAAAGGTATCTAATATTTTTGAAAAATGTTTACAAAATTTTCATTTTATTATATAGAGTGAGTAAAAATTCTTGCCCTGTTTATAAAAATTTATTACAAAATTACCAATGAATATAATGTAATTTTCGTATAGTTGGATAATACGCTTTTAACAGATATTTGTACAAATCTGAAAGTTTTACAAATAAAGTTTAGTTGATGTCTAAAAGAGTTTATAGTTTAGTTGGTGTCTAAAATAGTTTATAGTTTAGTTGATCTCTAAAACGATTACTTAAATCGTTTGTGTTTCATATAAATCAACCTTTCATGTAAATAAACATAATGCCTTATCTGGGGATCTGAGAATCCACATAGTTCTGCACAAATAAAGAGAGACAACCCAAAAGATAATGTTTGGTGCGACTTCATGCATAACAAGGTTATTGCCCCTTTTTTCTTCACATAAAAATTGTCACTGTTTATATTTACTTATGGAAATGTTCATTGCATCTCAGATAGAAGAATTTTAAGAATAAATTAATAACCAGCAAAATGGAGAACTTCCTCATTGTGTGTGATTCTTTAATCCGTGAGTTCCTAAACGATTAATTTCTGGGACGTGGATGGGATGGCCTCCTGATATTATTATTCTTAATTTTTTTTTTTTTTTTTTTTTTTTAACTATATCAAGAACATAGTCTTTGTCTCACCAGTTGCTGACGATAAAGAACTGAGAAATTTTGATAAGAACAGCTTTGAAATTATCCGAATTAAAAATGGGAACAAGTAGAAATCTACTGAAATTCATGGTCTAATTAAAAACTTTATAAAAGTGCTTAAAATGTATCAAGCAAAAATTTGTCTAATTATAAGAATTTTTGCACAATATATTTTTATAATCAGGGCCGGACATTGTGCTCACCTTGTATTTTCATATTAAAACAATGTTTTACAACAGGTGTAAAAATTTTTAATATTAATTAGAACGGATTCTTTTGTATTCTTTTTTGATGGGCCTCGTATGTCTCGACATTGCCTTACGAGAGGCTTTTTAGGAATAATTGCCTCCTTTGTTTGTTGCAAGGGAGAAAGGCCGGAACATTTTCACCAGATGGTCTGACTGTTAATATGACAACGCTTTACAGACATTGTTGCAATCGCCATAGAATCTCCTCGTTTCTGAAAGCAGTGAATGCCTTTAGGGATCGGAATCTGAGCATTCCTGCACCCTAGCTACACAAATAAATATTGAGCCACGAGTCTGGCGAAAATCAGCTATGGAGTACTATTTTAATATTTTTATCAAACATTGTTAGAATCTGATTTTTAACTGTCAAATCCTTCAATCGAAACTGTTATTGTAGATTAACACGGAGATCCTTGGCCGCGTAGCGTCCACTAGCTCCTTCTTTGTAAAATGTTGAAACATAGCGTTATGTTGAAAATAAAAAATTAAATGCCCCTTTTTTTTTTAAAGAGAATTATTTATTTAATAAAATTATAAAATGAAAAATATCAAAAATTTTAAAAATGGAGATGTTGATGAAATCAGTTGCATGTAATAACCCAGAATGAGCAAAGGTCAAATTAGGAGAAAAAATAGCTTAGGAAAAAAAGCGAACTTTTTTCATCTAGGCAGTTGTAAGGAATTAATTTAAAATATTTAGAACAGTGCGAGGTCTTTTGCTATGTTTGCGGGAAGAAATATCATAATCGTAATTTTGTAGGATATTTAATACAGGGTTATTGATGTTTCGCATATCATTAGAAAATTTAATAGAAATTTTGTGAACAAATTGTCTTAAACTTGGAATCGAGAGAGCTCGTCTAATATCGTCATTACGAAAGTACCAGGGTGAATTCGTTAACATTCTGAGAGTTTTGTTCTCAAGCCTTGGAATAATTTCAAAATTTGTACGTGCGACAGAACCCCCAAACTGGGCTTGCGTAAGCTAATACTGGACGAAGATAAGAGAGATATATTAGAATTTTGAGATTAAGAGGTAAAGCTGAATTTTTATTGATTAAATGATAGAGCATTCTAAATTAAATATTGAATTTATTTCTAAGGTTGTACATATGCGATCTGTAGTTAAGTTTACTATCAAGGATAATTCCTAAGTACTTAGTTTCTTTAGACCAGGTGATATAATTATTGTATATTTTAATATTAGGAAGGTTATAGGATTTTTTTGCAAGCGAAAAGAACTGCTTCAATCTTGTCTACATTTAATTTTATCTTCCAGTTAATGAGGAATTTTTCTAAATCAATGATATAATTTTGCAATATTTCCTGGATGGTGCTTTGATCGAAACTTTATAAAAAATGATGTTGTCTCACTGTATCACTTTGAATAGATTACGCTAAAAATCATATATTTCTTTATGAAAATTTTTTGAATTGATAATTTTATTTAACAATATTAATTATTTTTAATTAAACACGTTAGTTAACTAGTTATCTAATGGCCATAAACCAGTTCCCTGTGATCAATTTCCTGAGACATCATTTTTGTGAACATTTAATGTTTATTACGAACGTAATTAAGGGTGTTCTCTTTTTTTAAGGGGAGAACAACTGTATTTGTTCAGATCTTGTCAAATAAGAAAAGAAACTTTCGAATTTTTGGAAATTTTTTCCTAATTTCCGTATAATTTATTACAAATATTTTTTATAATAATGCTCTTTTTAATGCTGAAACTGGTTTTTTTTTTTTTTTTTTTTTTTTTTTTTTTTTTTTTTTTTTTAAATTCAGATTTGGAACAAGTTTTACTGGGTATTTAATACCAAGAACAATTAATGTTTTTTGTTAGAAAGAAATTTCAGAATTTTAAAAAATTTAAGAAGAATGTAATTTTAAAAAACCCACTAATTTCAAATTGGTATTAATTGGACAGTTGGTTTTCCTTTCATACCAACTTAAAATTGAAGTGAAGAAACGCGCATGCGCACCTTTATGTTTATTGATTTTTGCTTTCGAATTAGCGCGAATCATTTTTTTTATTTAACCAACTCATTTTCGATTCATATTTAGAGTTTGTTGTAAACAAAAGCTAATGTTGCATATAGGAAAAAATGATTCCCAATAATCAATCTTTCTGTAATGATACTTCTACGTACGTAAGACCTTCTTCATCTTATATTTGCAATTGTAATAAATTTCTAGTTCAAGATCTTACTTTTGAAAGACAATATGCTACACTTTATACATCAAGGCTTCGAATTTCCACGGAATTATTGCAACGCCAGATAAACAAAAAATGGGGTATGTATGCTTGCAATTTAATTTTAGATATATATATATATATATAATAATAATAAATTAATTAATAATATAGTTATGAAATTCATTAATCATGATCTTTTGACATTATTACTACAGTCATCAAGAAGCAAAATAAATTAGAGGAAATCCTAATAAAAAAGTGTCCTGTAGTTAAAATATTGCTCTCTAAATTATCAACAGTGATTATTTTCTACAGATGTCTTTATAAATATTAATTTAATTAAATAATGATGTAATTTTAATTTTAAATGTACAAGAAAAACTAAAAGCCATTAAATCAACATAATTGTCAAAAGGTAAGGTTATTACTTGGAATCATGATAAGAAATATCAGGTTGCTATCCAAAATCTTCAATCTTATCCTCAAAGCAAATTGTTTGATTATCCTCATTATTAGCTAAATAAATTAATAATGAAAGCAACGGTGTAACTATATCATATGGACCATGGTAAATTTTCCAAATGTGGGCCCCTCAATGCAAAGTATCATCATTGTATTTTATTTTAAATAAAGTTCTACCTAAAATATGTATTATTTTTGGTAGATACTACTATGAAATTTTAATTTAAAAGGGGTAATAAATTAAAACCAGTATTTTTTAGTAATAATTTTGTTTATTAAAATTTCTTTATTTGGGCCTTCTAATCAGCAAAAGTGTCAATGACAGAATCAAAGTTCAAGTTTCATGCCTTGGAATGTTTCATGGATAAAACAGCCAAATTGCGTAATCTGTTTTGTCCCATATAATTTCTTAAATAGGTTTTTATCATTGTCTCATATAATAATAAATGTCAGGCCTTTCCTGTATGCACAGCCTCTCTACTCGGGCTGGAGCCTGTGGCAATTTGTCCTTCCTGCCATCCTATTGTTACACCACTGAATGAAGGGTAATCATATTTTTTTTTTTTTTAAGTTTCCATTAAAGACCAATGTAAACTGAGTGGAAAAATCAATTTAATACAGTATAAGCATGGCATCAGTTCAGCATATTATTACTAATTTTCTTTTTCATTTTTTAGGAGAAGACGGATTTTGTAAAATTAATAAGTATAAATTAATTAATCCAAATAATAACAGTTTAACCTAATATTTTGTCAGTTTATTTTACATTAAAAGTCTTCAAAAAATGAAATAATTTTTATCTTTAAATATTTATTTGTTTTTCTTTCATTTTATTAATAATTTGAATTGTATTGTTGTATATCTTAGGCCCATCAGCAAATGTCAAAAAACTGTGCGATATTACAGGGGATGAAAAAGTTGTTGTCATCGGTACTATATTCAAGCATATGGAATTACATCCAAGTATATTAAAAGAAATAAGTGATGAGGTATGTTTGTAAACAGGTCCGTTACATAGCTATTGATTTTTCTAATTTTAAGCTAAAATAGTTTGTAAAAAAAACAAGCATTACTTTGTTCTCAAGTAAAATCATTCCTGATTTCTGAACAATAATTTGACAAGTGATATTTTCATATTGTTATTTCCTTACTATAATAGAAAAAAAAAAAGACTTATTTTAACATATTATAATGTTAAAATAACATCATTATTATTATTGACATCATATCCTTGCAACAATGTCTTATAACAAACTATTCCTCATTGTCTTCTGATGTTTATATTTCAAGTTGTCTTCTGAAGTTGTATTGTACAGAGCCATGTCAAATTTATTAGAGATGAAAAAATATTTTTGTAATATATATATATATAAATATTTAATGTTGTCAACAAAAGAAAAAAAAACAGTATTTTTTGCAAGAAAAAAAACAAACAATATCAAACATGATATTTTATCAATTGAAATTATTTGTGAAACTAAATATAACTTATTCTTAATTAAAGTGATATTTAATTTAAATAATATAATACTTTAATTATAAAAATAAGAAACTTAAAAAATTATAATTAAAAACAACTAATATGATTGTTATATATAAACTTTTTATAATATTTTAGCATCATATGGTACCAGAACCTGTAACTGAAGAATACACAAAGGAAGATGATTTCTTAATTTTAGAGGATGATCTGCAACGAGTTGTGTTGTGTGGAAATATTGATCCTCAATCTAATGTTACTGGTATGTTAAAAACCTTTCATCTTCTGATTATTTTTTCTGTTGATATTTACAAATTATAATTTCATCCTGCTGATGAAAAAGTACTTCCTTTTTTATAAAATAAGATTAACAATCTAAGGCTGTTAATCTTATTGTATGAAAAAGGAGGTACTTTTTCATTAGCAGGATGAAATTTTGCCAACAAAGAGGTGTAAAATAAAAAAATTTCTTCTAATATTTTCGAAATATTTATATTTTATCATTTAGTCAATGCAGCATATACTTGAGGAAGTAGGTACACTTAGTCACAAAAGTAAGTATGCAGAGTGTATGTGATGATGTCCTATGAAAAAAAAAACAGACCTACAATATTAGAGTTTTCAAAATAACGATTTATTTCGATTACAGCAAAATCGAGCTTAATAACAAAATGAAAAGTAATTAAAAAATACAAATATTTAATTAGCAAGATGAGCTTAACTTAAAATAGGATGTAATTTACATCATAAAAGTAAGTATGCAAACAAAAACAAAGACATTAATATTGCAAATTTTACAATTTTTCAAAAAAATTAGTAATTTGTTGGATAGCCTTTGGCCTTTATAACAGCTCTCAATCTAGATGGCACTGATTTTACTAAATTTTGAGTGACAGAAGACGGCATTTTCTGCCACTCCTCCAAAAGGGCTTTTTTTAGATCATTCTTAGTTTTGATCTCTTACTTTCTAATTTGGCGATCGAGATAATCCCACAAGTGTTCAATGGGATTAAAATCAGGTGACTGAGGTGAAGTTTTTAGCTGTTATCGCACGTGATATAGCAGCCATTCCCGAACAAGCCGAGCAGTATGTTTGGGATCATTATCTTGTTGGAAAGTGAAGGATCCATCGAGTCCCAATTTAGAAGCACTTTGGCTTAGATTATTCTTTAAAATATTCAAATAGCTATATTGATTCATTATTCCGTCGATTATAACTAAATTTCCTACTCCAGTTGCTGCCATGTAACCTTAAACCATAATCGAACAACCACCGTGTTTTACAGTTCCTCTCATGTTTTTTGGTTCTAGAGCTGCATTTGCTTTCCTCCAAACTTTTTGGTGTCCATCTGACCCGTAGATGTTGAATTTACTTTCATCCGAAAAAATCACAGAATTCCAAAAATTTGTGTCCTGCTTAACATTTTCTTTTGCAAAATCTATTCTCTTTTTGCGATTCACTTTGCTAACAAATGGTTTTCTTCGCATACTTCGACCATGATATCATGCCTTCCGTAACACACGACGAATTGTTTCAGGATATCATGACTTCGCAGAATTGTTTTTCACATCAGTTGTCAATTTTGGTGCGCTAATCGTCGGACTTTTTCTTTTTTGATCCGTCAAAATGGGCGGTCGTCCTGTTCTTGGCTTGTTTACAATATTTCCCTCAGCCTGGAACTTTTCTATGATTTTTTTGCACTGTTGCAGGACTTTTGCCTATGATTTTAGCGATTTATCTTTGGGACTTGCTTTCCTTATAGAGCTTTATTGTTGCATCCTTTAAATCTTTTGATAATTCTTTTCCATGTGGAGCCATTGGTGAATTAATGATGTACTTAAAGCTCAAACTTACAAGCTTTGTAGCAGAACTTCTAAACTTATCACTGAAATATGAAAAATCACTCGAGAAGTTTCATTCAGTCTATTTAAAAGTCAAAAATTCAGAGTGCATATATACTTTTGTGATTTAAATTTCTACTGGTAGTTAACAAAATTACTCTTAAAGTTTTTTTAAAATATAATGATTTGGTTTATTTTTCATTACTTTATTACTTAAATCAGAAGCTATAAACAACACTCTCCAAAATAATATTTTTCTTATATTTATTTGAGAACTAGAGCTTTTTCACTTAAGCTATGAGTTGCATACTTACTTTATGACTAAGTGTATCTAGTTGCTGCAAGCATTATAGCTCTCATATTTATACTCTAAATTTGATACATTTTTAATTTGATAATATTTTTTCTAGCAGTAAAAAATAATTCCATTTTATGTAATTTAGAACTAAATTTTTCAATATCAATGAGGCCTTTTTCTAGAAAAATTTTTGCAGCAAATTTCTTTAATTAGTAATTGCCAAATCTTATCAATTTTGTAATTTAAAAAAAAAAAAGCTTTAAGAAAAATTTATAAATTAATTCAAAATAACTAGAAATCCAAAAAAACACTATAAAAGCCTTTAAAGTTAGTAACTAAGTATGTCTATACATTAAGTGTATCTGGAATTAATAAATAAAATACTCAAAAATCAATTCATTCATCAAAATTTATTTTGTTGCCGTAACAGTAGGTCCTATGGAGTGCAATACAAATATGACAGTGCTTAATCTATTCATCTATGCCTCTTTCATGGGTTGATTAAGGTATGGCCTTCAGTTCCTTCAGCGAGTTTTCTTTTATGACCTTGTGGCGGTTTTGTAAAGGTTGCGTAGTGTTATTAAAATCCAGACGGCAAAATAAAAGACGATAATCAATTTTCACAATTACTGCATCTTTATTCTACTTCTAACGCCAACTACGTTCTTGTTTTCATTCTAGCGGGAAAATTCCCTTTTTTAACAGTGAAAGTAGAAGTCGTTCAATTTGTATTCCATTTTCCATCAATAGGTGTGGCTACATCACTCCCCTACCAGTAACAAAGTTAAGTTACTTTGAAAATGGTAGAAGTATTAATATATCGATACAAATAATAGCGAACAAATACACATTGATACAAATTGAAATTGCACAAAATAATTACAAATACAATTACATTTAAACAATTACATACAATAAATCAAATTAATTTTTAAAATGGAATGGATGAATTATAAATTTGAAGAAAAGTCAATAATGTCATTGAAACGAACAGGAAGTTTTACTTGTCTTCCACAATGTGTTGTTGTATTTGGTTGTGCAACTTGCTCACTTGGTATAAATGTTTGTTCACTCGGCAAAGATGTATGATCATTTGATGACGTTGGATTCAGATGTTCATTAGGTTGTAACACATATGCCGGTTTTAATCTATCCACTGAAATATTAACTTGTTTATTTTTAATTGATAGAAGAAAGTTTTTCGGGGATCTTTGCAATACCAAATAGGGTCCTTCATATGGGGGTTCTAAAGGTTTTTTAACTCTGTCAATTCGCAGAAACACATGTGAGCATGTGTCCAAATGTTTTGGAATGAAGATCTTTTGTTTACATTTGTTTTTGAATTGGTATGATTTTAAGTCGGCCATCTGTATTTCTTGTTTGGGAACGAGAGTTCCTTCTGACACTTAGTTTGTCAAGTTTATTATCCTAAGATGCAATTTGTTGTTGTAACTCAGTTATGGCATCTGATCCTGATGAAACATTGCTTACGTAGTAAAGTTCTTGTTTTGGTTGCATTTCAAGAATACGATCCGCCATTAATGAGAGTTTCTCGATTCCTGCATCTTTATTCTACTTCTAACGCCAACTACGTTCTTGTTTTCATTCTAGCGGGAAAATTCCCTTTTTTAACAGTGAAAGTAGAAGTCGTTCAATTTGTATTCCATTTTCCATCAATAGGTGTCGCTACAACCTCAATTAAGTGAAAATTTCTTCTTCAAAGTTGTAACTTTAACTGTGGTAATAGGAAAAAGTCACTTAGTGCCATATAAAGTGATTAAGTGCTTAATTAATGATATTCATTAAGCGTTTTATGTAAAATTCTTTCACATTGACTCTTGTTACCTGTTTTCGGTGCTCTTATTGGACAAATTGAACTCTCTCGGTAACAGTTGTTCTGCAATGTGTTTCATGTTAAACATCAGTTATATAGTTATGCAGAAACTTCTAAAGATATCTTCGCCTTTTGAATCAACTGTCTAAAACTTGTATGATGATTTTTAATCACTAACTTCATGATTGGTTGACCAGAACAAGTCAAATCAATTACTAATCCTCTGCCTTCTTTATATCATTCATATGCTTGTGTTTTTGATATGCATGATTAACTATATTTCTTCTGGAACATTTATAGAGATTAAACACACAAAATTGTACTTGAAACATGTTTAAGCCCAACTCTTTATTCAAATAATTTTTCCATTAAAAATCGCAAAGCAGTCAAAATGATTGATTACAAAAATAGCTGCTGTCAATATGCTCTAGTTCCACATGGTAACTCAGTAATGTGTTATCAACTTATAAAAAAAAAGGAAAGAAAAAAATTACTATATCATTTATGAGCAGGTTTTAAATTATGAATTACAGATACTTTTTACACAGAATATATCTATATATGTATATATAATATACATATTCATATACAGTCAATATTGGTTATATGGTCAGCCCACTGGTTTAAGAAAGTTTGGCAAACTAAGCAGGTGACCATATACATGAAGAAAAGCATAATTCCATTTTATAATTGTTTTATTTTATCAGAATTGCTTCAGAAATCAACATAGACATGTAATTAAACTTCTAATAGTATTTTTAAATCATTATATTACATATATAAAGATTTTAATAAGACAAATGCGATATTTTTTAATGAAATTGATTAATTTGCCTGTAATTATAGATCCATATTCAATACAGTCATTTTAAATATTCCGCATCTATGAGATCCCCCTTTTTTCTTTTACTAATGGTTAACACAATTTTTTCTAAGTACCTAACAGTCTTTAAATATTTGTCTACTGCTTAGTTAAAAAGAAACACTTAAAGTCATGCATGGTTTAACATGTCTGATGATGTTACTGATTTCTCTTCACATTTACTGTCATCTTCATCATTGTTTCCTTTGACATTCAAATTTTATATATTAGAAACAATATCTTGTATAGAAGCCTCATTGTTAGTTGCAAGATCATCATTAATTTTTGCATAACGATTTTCATTTGATTTTTATTGTTATATTTTCATTTGTTATTGCACAATTATGATTATGTAGGCTTTGTGGAAGTTTTGATGAGAAAAGATCTTTATCAGCATCTTTTGATAAGTTCTCCAATTCTAGAAAAGTGTTGAAACTAACATATTGATCTAAAATATTGTTTAAAGTCAACCTATGTATTGAATGAATTTTTGTGAAAAGCTACTTTTGAATGATTAGAAATTCTAAAATGTTAGTCAGAAAATTTTTTCTGTGAATACTAAATTTTTTCTTTTGGAAGATATGCTAAAAAGAAGAAATCTCTTTTGGGCAAGTATATTAGAAACAAAACGCAATGATTTCTTTTTCTTCTTACATAATAATATTTTTTAATTTGGGACATTAATATCACAGTTCAATGTACATAAAAAACCAACATTAGGATAATTCAATATACATAAAAAATGTATGAAGGTAATTATAATTTTAAAAATTACTCTCTTGTAAAATTACTAATCAAAATAATGTGTTCAAATAACATACTTACTTTTTCTCCTCTCCATTCTTATATTGGTCAAAGAAAGTTGATTTTAAGCAAATAAAAATAATTAGCTCAGAAAGTAGTTTCTGACTTATTTATTTGATATATATCATTAAATGATTCATATGCAGATTTAGTTTTTTTTTATCTAAAATGAATTTTCCTTCTCTTTCAATAGGAATTAATGTTGCTGTTTTGGGATATACAGAAGAAAGTGGCAAATTCTTTGTTGAAGAATACTGCCATCCCTCTGTAGCTGATCCTGAAATTATATACAGCCCTTCAATTGACAAGTAATTGTATATATTTCTTTTTTAAAAAAAATGTCATTAAAATGAGTGAAAATAAACACTAAAAGTTTTTAAAATATACAATGTGTTGTTTATTATAAAATATTGTTATTTTTAAAAATTTGTAATGACAAGTATTGAATAATTTTGCTTATAATTAAAGTTTTGTTTAAATTTCATAAATTAATTTATAAATCTTATATACATAGTTGAATATTTGTGTATGGAATAAATTGATAAAATTAATCTGATATAAATTATACTTACTTATATCTAAATCCAAATTCATATTTCTGTACATTAAAAAAAAGTTTTTTCTTGGAATTAAAATTTAAAATTTATTTCATGAAAGACTTTAGCGGTTTACTAGATTTAGCATAATTGAAAATATTAATGGAATTCTTTAAAATTTCACTTTCTAGGTATGTTGTACTGGTATCTGGTTTCAGTTTGAATGGCAATAGTGGTATATTTCCTGTTCAACTTTTGATTGATTATATAACTGGCCAAGTTGGAGGAAATGAAGACCAAAAAAAATTTTCTCAAGTAGTTCGAGTGATTATTGCTGGCAATAGCATTGGTAAAGAAAAGAAAAGGTCTTCTAATAAGGTAATCGAATATATTCTGCGATTTTGAATAATAAATTATTTATTATTAATTGAAATTTGATTTAATTTTTTTTTAATTATTTATCCTTTTTTATTAGTTATCTTGTTAGTATTATCCATAAATATTATTTTCTGTAAAATTTATGACAGTGAATATTTTTCTTCAAACACAAATTATTTACTCATCTTTAAATCAGAATAACTTTAATTTTTACTATGAAACCAAAGAGATTATCAATTAAAGCTTATCAAAAAGATTACAAATTATAGAAATAATTTAAATATTAATAAATGATTAGTTTAACTTTCAAAATCGATGTTATTTGTTATTGTTTGAAAAGGATATTATTTGTTATGTGTATGAAAAAGAAAATTGTACTCTTCTGATAATTTCCAATTTTCTGTACAATATATGGATTTAAGATCTTTTGTAAAGCTGTATGGGTAATTGTAAAATTGTATGTTTTCCTGCAAAATTAGCATTCTTCTTTAATATTTCATTTTATCCCACATTTTTTAAAAATGAATCTCACATCTGATGTATTTAATTTATTCTTATGGATAACAATGAAGGAGTGCTCCCAACATCAGAAATTTTGAAGCTGATTCAATATTCAGTAGTAGTGGCAAGTAGGAATGATTTGTTTGTTAATGAAATTTACAAACAAAAGATCTAAAATAAAAGAATTATTATTCATTCATTGAATTTTTTTTATCGTTCTTCAAGCAAGTACATGTTTCATTGATGAGAGTCTTGACTGATTCACAATTAGTTAACAAATAAAAATTCCATTCATCGTATGATTTTGATCAATAATCAAACAATAAACATTGGACAGGATTGATTGACAATTTTGGGCTTTTTTTTTTTGGACAATTTTTATTATTTTTGGGCTCTTTGAATTATTTCATTCATCATATATTTTTTGACCAATATCTAAACATTAAAAAAAAGAAAGAACCAATTGAACAACATTTTTAGAAGCTTTTGGTCATTTTGTTCAATGGATGTTTTCAACCATAAGTAAATGAAACAGTCAGAAATTTCAACCACATAGCAAATGTAAGAAAGGACCATTTTTTAAAAATATTTTTGGATGTTTAGGATCATCTCGTTTCTCACACATTTTGAACCAATAGCTATAAAATAAATGTAGGGAAAGACATAAGGTGTAATATTTGCAAATTCTTTTGTTCATTTGATTTATTTCTGTTGTCAAAATCATTTTGTGCTTCCAGAATAACTGCAGGAGTAAAGGATTTATTTTAATCATTTCAGCCATTTTTTTTTAATTTTTAAATCAGTGATTGAATTTTCATGTTACTTTTAAAAGATCTTAAAAATGCATATTTTTTATGATTTATTTTATAATACAAATGGGAAAAATTGTGAGTAATTGTAATACAATAATTAGTGTCTGAAAAAAAATATTTTATATTATAATTTATAATTTAATGGCATAAGAAATATTGGTGTTCTACAAGTATGTTTTCTTCACGTGTTAAAATTTATACACTCGTTTGTAAAACACTCGATTCTATTAAATTCAATAGTATGCATATAAATTACTTAATTTAAATTAAATCTTTGTTTATCTCCCCTATAAAATAACTTTTAAAAACTTGCTACACATAGACCAAAAATGTTTATTAAAATAAAAGAATGCTATATTCTAAAATGCTAAAAATTTTAAATGAGAATTAATATTATAACTTTAAATATTCTTATGATAATGATTTTACAAATGAAGCCAGACCATTTGTATATTGCAACAGAGTAGTATTCTTTTCAAATAATAAAAAAGTCATATAAAATTTTAGGGGGATTTATTAGTGAATTGAAGGAAAGTAGGAAATGATCTGATTGTATTTATCAGGCTAAAAGCTGATATATATATTATAATCAATATTTATCAAATTTGGGCATAATGAATTATTTAGATCATTTCATGCTTTCCCATTATGAAATTTTAGGTGAATTTCATAACGGGTATACATTTATTGCCCTAAAGTGGAAGTGGGTATACATTTGATGTACTAAAATAAGAATCTTAAAAAATTGTAAGATTTCCAGAAGTGATATGTATATTATGGCATGGTTAGAGAATTGACATGGTTATTAGATCAACACACTTTTCTTTTCAACTTTTTTTTGCACTTTTCTTTTAAATATTTATTTAAAAAAGATAATTTTTAAGCTAATATTTCTTGCTCCTGTTTATATCTACAGCATCGTTATTTCAAATATTGCTGAATAGATTTTTATTTATTATTTTGGTTCATATTTTTTATATAAAGATTCACATATTCCTTATGAATAAATAAAACCCAACATTTATAATAATTAATTAGTTATTTTTGTCATTTAATGGTTACTTTTTTTTTTATTTTTCAGTCAAAACTTCTTGCTAGAAAAGTCAAATCAGAAACTGCTGAAAGTATGGCAATACTGGATCGCCTCATCTCTGAACTTGTTGTACGTCTGAATTATTTATGTGAAGTATTCGTTTTTAATCATAATAAAATTGATGGTTTTTAAATATCTTCTTTTAAAATCAGTAGTGTTTTTTAAAAATTAATGAAATAATCTTAAATATAAAATAATAATATATTTTACATTATATAGTTTGATTGGAAAAAATCAAAAATATTCAACAAATTATTTATAAACATAGTATGTCAAAGACAGTTCTTTAAGACTGGATAAATAAAATAAAATGAAATAAGTAATTATGCTTTTTTAGGATTTTTATTCAAAATGAACTTCTTTGGCTTCAATACATTTATTACAGCTACTTAATAATGACTCAAATGCCTGTTTGAGTTCATTTTATAGGAGTGCCTCCAAAGTTTATGTTGAAGTTGTCTGTATAGTCAAATGTCATCAAAACTGCACTCTTTTAACTTCATTTTAAGCTTTGGGAATAAAGAGAAGTTGCAGGGTGCTAAATCAGGTGAATATGGTGGATGAGTTAACATACAAATGTTATTTTATGCCAAAACTTATGGTATCTATACTGAGTGTATTATTATACAAAGAACACCAACTACTTTCATCCTGATATTCCGGACAAATGCAATGAGCTCTGGCCATCAAATGCTTCAGAACATTTAAATAATCTCGGCAGTAATTGTTTGTCCAGTCAGGATAAATTCTTTCTGCATAATAAATACCCTTGCTATCGAAGCATATGATGAGCTTTATTTTGATTTTTGATGGGAACTTATAGTGAGCTTTCTGATTTCCACTCCACATTTTTTTTTGGATCATATTGAAAGTACCATGTTTCATCACCTGTAACAATTTATTTCAGAAGTTTACATCATTTTTAATGGCTGAATTGATATCTCTACACTGTGCTTGAGTTTTGTTCTTTAGTTAAAATGTGTGAAGCAAATTTAGCACAAACTTTTGATTTGCACAAATCTTCATATACAGAATGATATGAATCATTTCTTTGTTGATGTTCATAGACTCCATGTTCCATCATTCTCAGTGAAACACAGTGTTGGTTTGTTATGAAATCACTGGCTTATTCAATAATCTCATGTGTTCTTGATGAATTTGGTCTTTCTATATGCTTGTCATCTTGTAAAGTATCTCTTCAGTCAAGAAAACATTAGATATACATAACCAAAACTGGTCATAAACTTGTTTTTTTCAATAAAGATGTTTCAACAGCACTGTTTCCAAGTTTTGCAGGAAGTTTAGTAACAGCTCTGGTTTTTTTTTTTTTAAATTGCTATAGCTCTAAGGAGAGTTTGTATCCTTTAAGATAGGCGATAAATACATTGACATGTTGGCAGGGCATTATCTGATAGTATCACGCATACACAATAACATGTCACTGCTGTTGGCTGAATTCTTTGACACACTATGCATATTACAAATACATACTGTGCGTTTTTTAATCTATGAAATTAGGGCAATGAAATATATCTTTTTGTTTGGAAATTTTTAAAACTTTATTGAAAAACATTTGTGTTTAATTCCAGTCAAATATTAGTTTTGCTTAAATGATTGAAAATTATAATATTAAATATAAATTCTAAACTATAAATCACTAATACAAAAATACTATGACGTCATTTCCATCTTATTGCTAAATTACAATTTATTACTATTTAATACAATTAAAATTCCCTTTATGGTTTTTAAAATTATTATGAATTCAGGAGATGAAAATTGATCTGGAAATTTTAATTGTTTTCCTGATACTTCTTTATTGTTAAAACCTTTATTATTTAAATGGCATTAAAATAATGGTCAGAGTTCTTGTACTAGGCAAAAATATGTAACGATTAAAATTAACAGCCTTTTGGTAATGCATGTTGCCGATTTATCATAAGCGCCTAATAATGAAGATGTTCCTTTGCAAGTTTTGACTGATCAAAACTTTTTTTTTTTAAATAATTAAGTTATGTTTATTTTATAGAACATGAAGGAAATGCTGATGTTGAAAACTGTAGTTTTTTTAAGTATTTAAATGCGTAAATTCTGTGATTGTTATGGTTTTTATTTAATTAAAAATATTTAATAGTAATTATTTTACATAATTTCATAAGCTACCCTTTGAATAAAAATATCTAATGTATTAAAAAAGAATTGGGGACACTCAGGCTCATAATTTTCAATAAATAGACCAACACATATCAAATGTCGTACTTTATACCACGTAGAAAATACATCTATGCAATTTCTTAATGTAAAAAAATGTTTGTTTGAGATAGAGGGACTTTTTGATGATTATCAATTTGTTGCCAGTTTATTTGTGATTCGAACTTGTATTAGAATGGAAAACAGAATTGTAAAATAAGATAGGATAGATTTAAGTTGGAAAAAACTGACTTAACAATTATATATGACTTATAACATAAATTTTTGGCTAATCTTTTTAATTAAAGAAAGATTAAAAATACTGATTCTTACCTTAGGCATCATGATAAGAGTTGTTATTTTTTTAATAAAAAAAATTAATTGAAAACTTTAAATATAACTCAAGAACTCATAACTTCAAAAGAAAACTTATGAAAATTAAAAAAAAAAAAAAATTACATAAAAATAGTGAAATTATTGTTAATAAATGGTTTAATTAATTATGAAGAAAGTATAAAAAATTTCTTTGAGTCATTTGAAGAAATATTTTTTTTTTGTATATTTATTCTGTCTCTTTCTCCACATGTATAAATATATAGAGAGAAAGAGAAAAGACAGTCTCATTTATATCATAGTTTTATGCAGTCTTTTCTCGATCATATAATTCATGTGTGTGTTTAAAAATAAATTTTGTAACTCTTTTTTTTTTGCAGTCATCTGTTTCTGTTGATATCATGCCTGGTGAGTTTGATCCTGCAAATCATTTATTGCCCCAGCAACCTCTCCATCCTGCCATGTTCCCAAAGTCATCTAAATATGCCACTTTTAATGTTGTGACAAATCCTTATGAAGCCGTTATTGATGGAATTAGGTAATTATAAATTTTTCTAAGGAGATTCTTTTTGCAATTATTTTCAGCAATCAAAATACCTCATGTTATGATTCATTTGATGTATTTTGCATATTGTAATTTAAAATAACACATTCTTGTTTTAAATTAAATGTACTGTTATTAAAGAAATTGGACTCAATTAGTGAAATGATTCCTGTAAATTTGTGTGTATATGTGTTGTATATTTCAATTTATATCTCATTTTGAAAAATTTGAAGTTGAATATAGACATTAAATAGCTGCCAACTTTTCCACATTTCATTTTAATTCAATCTTCTGCACAGAACAGTAAACTTTCCTCATTTTCTTGCGACTGATATAACTAAAGTCTTTGGCATAATTCAATCAGCAAAATTTGACTTTCAAAGTAGAAATTTTTTTGGTATTTCTGTAAATAGGTTGACTTTGTATTCCACTTGTGGGTACCATGAACACTGTACTAATGAGTGATGAGAGGAGGTCTTTGTCTATCAAGAAGATTTTTAGGAGTAGCTAACTAGACTTGTTTATCATATAAAAAAAGTTTCCTATCAACCTGGATGTTGATTTATGGCTATTGATGCAATCTGTTTTAGTCAGCTTTGGCTCTTTTAGTTTTTGATGACAATTGATATAATCATTGATCTTGAATCTGAGCCGTCTTACATGTTAATTGTTGCCACGAGCTGGACAAAAAATGAATTAATGTTATAAAATATTTTTTATTTTGTAAAGGTATTTTTATTATGTGTTTCAAAATGAATAAATTTCAACAGACTTTTAGGAGTAAGGTTGAAATTGTAAATTTCTTTCTAATTTACTGAAAACATTTTCAGGTTTGAATATAAGCAATGCCACAGCATTTTTATAAAAGCCTACTTATTATTGGCTGTTTAATTGGGTTTTTTTCTGATATTTCTAAAATGTATTGAACATTTTTGGTTGAAATACATATTAGTATACTTTGAATTAATTTATGTCAATTACTAAATCTTCTTAATCAAATACTAAGTAGTACTATTGTTTTATATTAAGTAATAACATTGCATGGTAAATCGCTAGAAATTGACTTCATTATATGCTTCTAAAATTGTATATCTGTATTTATTGATATAATTTTTTTTTAATTTAACAATCTTTAGATTCTTGGGATCATCAGGTCAGAATGTAAAAAATATTAGGGCTTTTAGCAAAATCACAGAACCTCTTGATGTGATGCAAAAAATGCTAGATTGGGGTCATATGTCACCAACTGCTCCTGACTCTTTAAGTAAGTTTCACAAATCAAGCTTGTTACTTCAAATATATTTTGCATTTGAGATACCATTTAAAATATAATTTTTATCTCACAATCTTGATTTTTCTTTATACTTTTGTGTATAATGTAATAATCCTGGATGCTTGACATTTTTTTGTTTCTAACACCTAAAATACCACATAGTTAAAAAAGATAATTATATTTGTCAATTTTTTTGTTTTTAGTATAAATATATAAATGCACCAACAAAAAATATTATTAAAACAATAAATAGATTAATTGGATATAGTATGTAGCACCTGAATAAGATGGTCTCTGTAGTTTATCTTATTATACAGTAATTATGGCTAAATCTTTAAATGTAAATGAATAAGTTCTAAGCTATTAAATAAAACACACCTTAAAGAAAAATGCATCATGTAACCCAAGTGGTTCATTCTACGTAATAAAGCTATAAAAATGACAAGGCAGACCTTTCTCTCTGATACAAACCCAAAAACTAAAGTGCAATACTTAAATGTATTTAATTTCTTCAACTTCAAAAATCCATCCAAAATGTCTTCATAGTCTGGATGGGTATTTCTGTAAGAGGAAACAATTTGTTTTGTGCATTTGGGAGCTGAAATCAATTCAAAAATCTAGATTAAAAATATTTTAAGGTTTTTTGAAAAATGATGTCAAAATTTATCCAAATGGAGAGGGAGTTTTTCATCAAGTCTTAGCACATCACATACTGCTAAAAGTACATGAAAATTTCCTTAACATGGAGAAAATGTAATTCATAAAGCTTTATCAGTGAATGTTAAACATTCTTGATGTTGCACCATGTGGTTATTTTTTATGGACATATTTAAAAATGGAACTAATGAGACAAGTTTCCAGTCCTTCATCAACTCATTCTATTTCTTCTTCAAAAATAGACTTAGCCATTCTTCTGGGGAGTCAAGAAAATTCTGGAGAATTCTAGTAATAAAATACAAGGTGGTGCTTTGAGCGAAAGCTGCAGAGTCATCTGCAAATAAATAGGATCTAATGAATTGTAATTGAGGTTAGTCAGATGCAAATATGTTTTAGAGAGTTGAACTAAGGATGCTTCCTTGAGGGTTGCCAGCCTGGATATAACTGAGTGAGGAGTATTCACCATCTATGGAAACTAAAGAATGTGTTGTCTTGGAAATTTTTAATTAAAATAATAATGAATTAGTTTGTAGATGAGGCCATCAGGCCAATATTCGTCGAAAGCTTTTTGTACATCAGGGAATACACCACTTGTTATTAAATAGTTATATTCCTTACAGTTTACTATTAGCTTAGTTTTCACAGACAGTTAGCTTTCTTTTTTCGAGAAGAAATGCTAAGATAAATTCCTTGATTGATGAAACTAAGACAAAATCCTTGGTTTTTTTGTCTCATCCCTTGTTTGTTTTTCAATGAAAATAATTTTTTATTCCTTATCAATAAATATTTAGAAGTATTGGTTTTCAGAAAGTTTTATTTGTTCTTTTTAGATTGTTATCCATTTCTAAATGAAGACCCATTCATCATTTCACAATATCCTCATGTATATTTCTGTGGTAATTCTCCGAAGATGGGATACAGATTTTCTGGTATGTTTATTCTTTATTTATAGTTAAATTTATAAACAGCTAAATTGTTTTGAAATATTTTAATAGGTATTTTTATTTATTTGATTATTGCAATGTTGATATTTGTTATGTGTATATTATGGTGCCATTTTTTGTCAATTTATTTGGTTTCAATTCTATTTAATTCTATGAATAAATTAAGAATAATCACAGTAATTTGTCCTTGATGGTTTACAACAGAAGGGAAGAAAATTTCAGAAATGTGTCATGGCTCACGTGAGGTAGGAAAAAAAGTGCCAGAAATTCGCCCTTTCTTTTGCATGGGTTTTTTTCAGATCGATTGTTATTCTTTCTCTGTATCAAAGCATATCAGTTATGGTAAATCATATATTTCGTTTATTGAAGAAAAATATAAACATAAATAACAGAAGATGCATTTTAATTATTTATCAAGAATTTTATTTGAGAAAATGTGCCTGTTTAAATAGTCTTCACTCAAAATCAGCTATTATCTTGTAATGTTTTTGATCAATTATTATTATTGACTATTATTTTAATAAATTTATTTCTGTTAGTGGTAAAATGAAAATATTATATATATTATTTGACTGCTTTTTATTGTTTTATATAGTACAAATTCAGAACTTTTTTTAAGAACCAACTTTATCTTAAAAGCTTGTAATTTCGTATAATAAAAATATAACATTTCCTTTTGGGGGCACCTTGTATAATTATAGGCAATTTCAAATTGAAGTCTTAATTTAAACTTTACATTTTTTTAATATAATTCTTAATTAAAATAATGACTAACAAAACAATCCTTTGTACTAGAATGTTATTAATTCTAGTGTAATTATTATATTCATTTAAAACTCTCTGATGTTTAAAAAATTATTTTTAAAATAAAATTGTTTCTATTTTTCAAACTTAAGTCATCCTTATGGCTTTTTAATATGCATATTTATTGTTATTTTTTATCTTTTAGATAATAAGTCTGTAATGATGATTGCAATTCCAGAATTTCAGCAAACAAATTGTGTGCTTATGTTAAACTTAAGAACTTTGGAAGTTCAGCCTATTATTGTTTTGTGAATGTTTTGCATAATGTAAATGCAATTTTAAAAATTAACTGAATATGTAATAATTCAAAATACTTATACAGAATATCCTGCATGTTATAAATGCATATAAAAAAAAAGTCATGACTAAAAGACATTAATGATATTTTTTTTCTAATATTCATATTTGAAGTTTATTATTTTCGATTTATAAATTAAAAAAACACATATAATAATATGAAGACAAAAGCGAAATGAAATCAAATTCTACAATTTTGAACTGTCAAAAAAAAAAAATGTTTCTACTACTTCCACTAAGAATTTTGATGTCAAAATTAAATTAGATTTAGAGTTATGTTAAAAATTCACATAACTAATAGGAATAAAAAAGTAATTTATTCTTTGTGAAGATTTTTCATAACATAAATAAAATTTTAAAAATTAACTTAATGATTCGAAATACTTATAGTGAATATCATGCATCTTTAAATACATGTATAATATATGAAGTATTAAATGCAAATTGAAACAAAAATAAATACTTTTTTTTTTTAAATTTATATTTTATTTACTGAGAAATAAATGAGAATTAAAAATTTTTGTTCTGAAGTATAAAAATCTGATCTCATTTAAACAGTTTTAGTGATTGTGATGAATTTTATAATATATTTATATCAAGCATTTTATCGTTCTTCCTATGTATTGTTTAAAATATTTAAGAAATATTTCAATTTTGGTGGAAGTTTTTATAAAATATTCATTTAATTTTTGACTTTTAAGAAATAAAAAAAATGTTACTTTAGCTATTTTTATGCATATATTATAACTAATGAACTTCTAAATAAAAAGTTCAGTAGGTTTTAAAAACAGCAGAAAATAACATATTTTTTAATGTATGAATTTTTCCAAAATTTTGAATAAAAACTTGAGAAAATATGGATTTTTCTAATCATAACAAATTATCATTCTTGTTTGTTAAATTCACATATTTAGAAATCTGGAGTATTCTCATTTCTTAATTAACTAATTTTTATTTTAAATCTTATGATTTTTTTAAAAACTGTTTTGGCTCATTGTAATGTGCTTTTGTTTGTATGTCAACCCTTATATATTTTAAACATTATGTAAATTAAGCACCGAAGAAAATTTATGTACTTAAACATTTGTCTGAAGTTTTATTTGAATGTTAAAATTATTTTTTTAAGCTAATGTAATCAAATTATTTCGAATATTACAATATTTTTTAATTAATTTCTATCTGTGCCACTAAAGCCATGTTTATTAGAATCTTTAAATATTCTCAAAATGTTAATAATAATGAAATTTATCCATTTTTAGTAATCTAAATTAATTGTAATAAATCTATCTTCAATAAAAAAAAAGTTTAAGTTAATTAAGCAGTGAGTTTATCATTATTTACACAAATTTGCAAACCATAAAACATACAATATGGGTTTAAAAAAAAAAAATTATAAAAGTCTATTCTCTTTTTCATGGAACATTTACAATAATGAACAATGTTATTAGTTTTTCAGTATGATAAGCTATAATGCAGTTCAAAATAATATGGATACAATTATACCCCCCCTTCCTCCCAAAAGAGCCGTTATCAGATATTAAAAAAAGTAATCAACTTTTTAATAGGTCTGTAGAAATGAATTTTAATTATCTTAATTTTAATTTTAATTATATTTTGTAATAAATTGAACCCCCATTAGCTTACAAGAGACTATTTTATTACTATAATTTTTTCATTTCAAAACAAATCATGTGAAAATGAATATATACTACTAATGTAAGTATAGCAGGCCATGGATTGTGTGGTATGATAATCATTTGATTTAATAGTGGAAACAAACAAATTGTTGACTTGTCACAGGTGCTATTCATATAGACATGGCACAAAGGCAGGTTTGAAAGGAAAAAAAATCTATTAGTATGGAATTTTTTCATCTAGTTTTTTTTTTTAATATCGTGTCATCTAAAATTTTAAAATCCCTCTTAAAGGGTATTTCCTCTCATATGATGCTGCTTTGTTTGAATCTGTCCAATTTGGCTGCTTTTTAATTTCACATGCAATGGGTGATCGGATTATACAACATACATTCCCGAATCGCACTGTATTTTTATGTTCTACATTTTATATTATCCTTTAATATTCTCATTTTTAATTGTAATATTTTAATTGTGCTATAATATTAACTTCAAAATAATCTTGTTAGTCTTTAATGAGAGTAACAATTGTCTCTGGCTGATGGCGTTATAGCTGTATCATACTATATTGATATTTTTAATAGAACATACATTTTGATAATAATTTTTTAGATGCTATCCATTGTAAAATTATCTTTTATATTAATGTTTATTTCTTCATTTTACATGTTTAATACAGAACAAGATGCAGAAATTTTTTTTTTATATAGCTCCTCTACAGTTGATATAGGATGGGGTACAATCTTCTCTTTGAAAAAAGACTGTGTTTGTATTTTGAATCTTTCTAGTTATTCAGTAAATTTCTAGTAACTTAATCTTATTATAATCAACATGATTTTATTATGTAATTAGATAATATTTAACTGTAACATTGATGAGTTTATACATTAACCCCCTGGGTACAAATTTATTTAAAAAATATTCTTGCATTTGGAATCGATTTAATTTGCTGATGTGCGGAATAGTATATAAAAACAGTCGATTTTATATGGGAATTCATTTATTTAAGCTATATGATATGCACAGTAATAAATTTAAACTTTTTAAACAAACGTCTTTTACTATATTATCCTAAAAGTTTTCATTCCTGAATTCTTCCAAAGCATAGCTTTAGGATTATCACTTAGTCTATACAAACACGAGGAATAGATCCCAAATATTGCACAAAATCGTTTTACATAAGCGAGATTTTTCTTCCAAATCATTACCCTGGCAATTCTTCACTATAATTGCTCAATAAGTGTCTGAAATCTTGGTAATATTTCACTATCATCACCACTTGTTTGCTAATGTCTTGGAAGTTCTTTTCTTGTCATTCACTATAGTCGTCATCCTCATATTTCTCAAAATCTTCTCTTTCATTAAAACATTTGTTATCACTTTCCTAAAATATATTATTTATTTCTGACATTTTGGGGCGGTCTATCACAAATAAAGTTCACAGAAGCACTGGAAGAGACGTCCTCTTACAATTGTTACAAATTATTCTTGACGTGAACAAGAATGTCAATGTTTAATTTTGTCCTAGTTTGAATGACGAATTAGATTTGTCATCCGTAACTTAGGCAAAAGTGTATGACGAAACTCAGTGATCAAATCTACCCAAAGGGATAAGAGAATTAATTAAACAAGATTAAATGAGAAAACAACATATTTTGTTTTAAGATCAAATCTTTAATTCAATACGGTCTAGCTAATATTAAATTTTGAAAATAGATTTTAACAAATATATTTTTCGAAATATATTAAACTTTTTTACTGCATATTTGACTGCTGAAAGAATTATCATTTTGTTCTCTTGTTAACAATTGTTTTGTTTATCTGTCTCTGAAGAAATAAATTTTCAATTTTTTTTTACTATTCATGTTACATTAATAAAAAAAGAAATTATATTATTTTTGTGGAAAATTCTTATGTTTCTATTCCTGGAAGTATCAGATATTTTTATCATTATCTGGAAAATGTCATTTTTGCTTGATGGCATGTGTCTCGGTCACTATCGTTGACTTGTTCGATATTTTCTTGTATTTTTATATTTTGTTTTTTACATGATTGCTTTTTAGAGTGTATATATTTTCTGAAACATTTCATTTTGTTTCCAATTTTTGACAAAAACCAGTAATTTTTAAAATTGGATCATAATGAATCCCTCACACTAAAAGATGAAATATATGAAGTGCTGAAGATTGTAGGTGCAACTTACCATCTAACTTACTATGAAGAATAGTACAAATATTATACACTGAAGTGACAAAAGTCATGGGATAGCAATATGCAAATTTTCAGATGGCAGTAGCATCGCGTAGAACAGGTATAAATGCGCAGTGCTTTCGCAGAGCTTTCATTTCTGTTATTCATGTGAAGAGGTTTTGACGTGATGATGACCGCACGACGGAAATTAACAGACTTTGAACGCGGAATGTTAGTTGGAGCTAGACGCATGGGTCATGCCATTTCGGAAATCGTTAGGGAATTCAACATTTCCAGATCCACTGTGTCAAGAGTGTGCCGAGAGTATGAAATTTCAGGCATAACATCCCACCATGGACAGCGCAGTGGTCGACCGCCTGCACTTAACGACCGAGACCGGCGACGTCTGCAAAGAGTCGTAAATTCTAACAGACAAGCAACACTGCGTCAAATAACCGCAGAAATCAATGTGGGACGTACAAGGGACTTGTCTGTTAGAACTGTGCGGAGAAATTTGGCTTTCTTGGGCTATTCCAGCAGAAGACCGACTCGAGTGCCTTTACTGACAGAACAACATCGCTTGCAGCGACTCTCGTGGGCACGTGAGCATATCGGTTGGTCCCTAGATGAATGGAAAACCGTGGCCTGGTCCGATGAGTCACGATTTCAGTTGGTAAGAGCTGATGGTAGGGTTCGAGTGTGGCGCAGACCCCACGAAGCCACGGACCCAAACTGTCAGCAAGGCACTGTTCAAGCTGGTGGTGGCGCCGTAATGGTGTGGGCTGTTTTTTCATGGCATGGACTTGGTCCTCTGGTGCGACTGGACCGAACATTAACTGGAAATGCTTATGTTCTGCTACTTGGAGATCACTTGCAGCCATTCATGGACTTCATGTACCCAAACAACGATGGGATTTTTATGGATGACAATGCGCCATGCCACCGGGCCACAACTGTTCGCGATTGGTTTGAAGAACATTCTGGACAATTCCAACGAATGATCTGGCCACCTAGATCGCCCGACATGAATTCCATCGAGCATTTATGGGACATCATCGAGAGGTCTGTTCGTGCCCAAAATCCTGCACCATCAACGCTTTCACAATTATGGACGTCTATCGAGACAGCATGGCTCAATATTCCTGCAGAAGACTTCCAACGACTTGTTGAGTCCATGCCACGTCGAGTTGCTGCACTTCTCCGGGCGAAAGGAGGGCCGACACGATATTAAGAGGTATCCCATGACTTTTGTCACTTCAGTGTATTAAGGCTATTATTGAATATATATTCTGAAAAATTATTTTTAGACTGCTTGAAAAATATTAGTATTTTAATTTTCTAGAATTGTAGTTCCATTTTATTAAAAAAAAATGTGATGTTATAAAATTTTACTTTCAGTATCATTAAAAATTTATATGAAACAGCTGCTTTTGTTTTTAGAACGAATTTTTATAGTTTTATCCAGCAAGTTTAGTATTGCTTTGTATGAAACTTTTAAATGGAGCATAAATTTTTTTTTTTTAAAGGAATTGATCTAGTGTGCTCCACTTTCTCTCATGCATTATACCATTATATTGTTAGTTTTCAATATTTTTAAACAATGACAAAATTTTTTTTTCTTTATTTTCTGATATATATGTTACATTACAATTATTTTCCATAATAATTTAACATTTAAACATCAATTTTTTTTACAAATAAATGTGCATTTCTTAATAAAGAATGACATTTTTTATAATACAAAATTTAAAGCTGTGTTACATAAATGCTGTGAAAGTAAATTTATGAATTATTTTACTCACAGTAACTTTAAACAAGTAATATGAAGTAAATAATAGTAGTACAATATAAAAATAAATAAATTTAAAGGTGGAAAGGAAAAACAAATTTTTTTAAAATTAAAATTATTTTATATAAATTTTTTAATTTATTTTTTTAAATAAATAAGTTGAAACTTTTTTATTAAAAATAAAGAGGATTCACTGTATTCCACTTTCCCTTACATAGAATACTATTGTAGGTTTAGTTTTAAGTATTTTAAACATTGAATTAATATTGCAGCATCAACAACAATTTTGCATTACTCTTCTCTCTATATACATATGTTATAGAGAGAAGAGTAATGCGAAATTATATACATATATATGTTATATATACATAATAAAAACTTATATAAATATATGATATACAAAATATACATAATAAAAATATACATAATAATAATAAAAACTAATATATAAACATAATTTTTTTTTTTTTACAAATAAATATGCATTTCTTAATTTAAAAATTATACATTTTTTACAATACAGGATATAACGTTTTGTTATATAAACTTTATGAGAATAATTGTAGGAATTATTTTCTCACAAAATACACTTTAAAGAAGTAACATGAAATAAATAGGTTTATCTTTATTTTATTTTACATAGGTTTATTTTTTACAATACAGGATACAACATTTTGTTATATAAACTTTATGAGAATAATTTTATGAATTATTTTTCTCACAGAATATACTTTAAAGAAGTAACATGAAATAAATAGTTTATTTATTATACATAAGTTTATTTTTTACAATATTGGTTACAACGTTTCTGTTATATAAACTTTATGAGAATAATTGTATGAATTATTTTTCTCACCGAGAAGAATTGTATGAGAATAATGAATTATTTTTATACACTTTAAAGAAGTATCGTGAAATAAATAGGTTTAATTAATGCAGTGGTATATCCTAATTCAAATTTTGAGGAGATTGCATATGCATGAAATGAACGATGTCATTTCACATATATGTTTGTGCTAATTTTCAATTCTGCATTTTTAAAAAATTGTAAAATGTTATACTTTATTAACTATTATTTTTGTTTATTGGAAAGTACGAATTGAGCCGAAAATAATTCACAAAAGCAGCAAATTGATTGAACATAAATATGAACACAGAAAGATTGAATAATTACAAGTAGCACAAAGAGTATCGAACCCTATTTAAAACATTTCTGCTACTCATTGGCGCTTAAGTTAGATTACCATTTGTAAATGAGGTTGTTTAGATAGGATTGACACTTTTTTGTGTGTATATCACAAATAATATATATGAAGCTTGTGATATTTGAGTTTAAAAATTTCTATGTCTATTTATAGTCCTGTATATTTTTCTAATATAATGATACATATATGGTGCAGAAAAAATATCGTAAATGTTTAAAAGTACTTTAAAACTTTTTTTTTATTTAATGGGTATATATTATCTCGTGCTGATTATCAGTAGCACCTAACACATTGAATCTGTAAAAGATTTCTAACCAGCTGTGTGACGATGGAATATCCAGTTGTTGTCTTTTCAGCTGTTACGTGCTACTAATTAGATAACAGCATTTCATAAATATTTTTGATATATTTTAAACATCGTCAAAACCAATAAAAAATACCTTTCAAATATTTCTTTTTTATTAAATAAAAAATCGTACTTTCATATCATGGTTTCTTTCAATATAGTTTTTTAAATTTTAAAGATAGTTTTTGGACACTTTACTTTTATCTCTGTGCACTAACTAAATCCACATAATGCTTCTAGAACACCACACATTTAATATTAAATTACTAAAACACTAAACATTAAAGTAGTGGTTTACGATCATTTGAATACATTCAATCATTCAGCTAACATAAGTGATGTTAATATTTGACTTAAAAGTTTCCACATAGTGATTGTACTAAAATAGAAAATACTTTGTGATAGAAATTATACAAATGAAAATTGTGATACGATGATTTGTGCTGATAAAAGTTTCTGTTGTATAAATTAAAACAATGTACATTCTACAAGAATGTTGAAATCCAACACCAATTAATCCAAGTGAGGAACTACTTAATGTTTCAGAAATATTCTACATTAGATTTCTAATTAATGATATATGAAACATTGAATTTCACATCTTAACATTTAATTGCTAGCTAATGTGACCTGGACTATAATTGCAAAAGGTTATTTTTTTAGTTTCCTCAGTAGTTCTCAAACTGCGAGAGGAGAGGTGAAAATATCATGGTCATTCACCATGCTGAAACCGAATAATCCATACTAACAGAAATTGAATCACTTTTAGTATGAAGAAAATAATGGATGAAACAATAAATAAGTGAAGAAATTAGCAAAAAATATAGTATAGGATAATTTGTTCATTGAAGAAAACATTAATTATCATGAATTTCTAACTTGCTAATAAATATTCTGATTAGTAAAGAGTTACCAATTTTAAATCAAAACAATAATTCATTATTCTTTTTTTAACAGCATATTTTTGACAAAAATGCTTTTTAATACGCTTTTATTAGCTTCACCTGTATGTTTGTATGTAACTCACTTTTTGGGCTCGATTTTGGGACTGATGGCGCCATCTACTGGCGAGTCAGTCAACTGATCTGCGATCGAATTGCGCTCTTCCTATTGGCCGAAAATTTCGGTGGCTAAAAAGAGGCGGATCTCAAACGCATAGGAGTGCGATCATGTCGAATTGCGCTCTTCCTATTGGCCGAAAATTTCGGTGGGTAAAAAGTATGTAAAGGTACTTTAAAAAAACTAAAAAAAAAAACACGCTTTTAGAGTTAATCAGACTAAAAAGTAAAAAATAAATTAATAGTTTAAAAAAACTAAAAAATACGCTTTTAGAGTTAATCAATCTAAAAAGTAAAAAATAATTGTTAACGTAAGAATAAAATGACTGACGAGAAAATGAATGTCACTGTTCTAAAAGCGTGGGGTGCTTTGTATGACATTTTTAAACTAACTCTGCATTTCGGAATGAAACTAGTGAAAAATTATAATGATTGATATCGAGCACCCAACGCTTTTAGAACAGAGACATTCATTTTCTCGTCAGTCATTTTATTCTTACGTTAACAATTATTTTTTACTTTTTAGATTGATTAACTCTAAAAGCGTATTTTTTAGTTTTTTTAAACTATTAATTTTTTTAATACGCTTTTATTAGTTTCACCTGTATGTTTGTATGTAACTCACTCTTTGGGACTGATGGCGCCATCTACTAGCGTGTCAGTCAACTAATCAAAACCTACCTATTTTGTATAATTATTTTGTTTAATCTCAATTAATTTTGTTTTATTTTACTTTTATCTTAAAATTCTCATTTTAACTTTAACCTTTTTATTTTTGGGCATCGTCAACGGACTCTTTGTACCGATAGCTTTAGCTTTTTCGATCTCCTGCTTTAATTGTTCTCAAGCAGGAGATGTTTTTCCTAAATTTTAAATTCATTTACTTATTTTTAATTATTCTTATTCATTAATTTAAGAAACTACAATTTATGCTAATGTTTTAATTAATTTAAGATGTGGAGGGTTTGTGATGCTTAAAACCACCAAGGAACTCCGTAACCGGTACGCCCGTTGTCCAGTTGTCTTTCACCCCGTGTAGAAATTAAGTAATATCCGCGATCGAATTGCGCTCTTCCTATTGGCCGAAAATTTCGGTGGCTAAAAAGAGGCGGATCTCAAACGCATAGGAGTGCGATCATGTCGAATTGCGCTCTTCCTATTGGCCGAAAATTTCGGTGGGTAAAAAGTATGTAAAGGTACTTTAAAAAAACTAAAAAAAAAAAAAAAACACGCTTTTAGAGTTAATCAGACTAAAAAGTAAAAAATAAATTAATAGTTTAAAAAAACTAAAAAATACGCTTTTAGAGTTAATCAATCTAAAAAGTAAAAAATAATTGTTAACGTAAGAATAAAATGACTGACGAGAAAATGAATGTCTCTGTTCTAAAAGCGTTGGGTGCTCGATATCAATCATTATAATTTTTCACTAGTTTCATTCCGAAATGCAGAGTTAGTTTAAAAATGTCATACAAAGCACCCCACGCTTTTAGAACAGTGACATTCATTTTCTCGTCAGTCATTTTATTCTTACGTTAACAATTATTTTTTACTTTTTAGATTGATTAACTCTAAAAGCGTATTTTTTAGTTTTTTTAATTATGTCACTAAAATCACAAATAAAAAACATTTTCAATAACCTGATAAATTATTATAAAGCACTATATCTCATTTTGCTTTGACTAATTCTGAAATTCTTATGAATTATTCTTACTTCTGAAATTCTTTGTTTTAGTTTAAAGAAAAATTGTACTGGGCATACATGACGAAAAAAAAAAAAAATGTTATGTGGAATTGCTAGATTTAAGAATGAAATTTTGATTTTTTTCTTCATTATGTGGGTTAAATTGTTTTAGCTTAAAATGTTAAATTGTTTTAGCTATGAAAGTGATGACGCCGCAAATTGCCATGGCGTAAAATAGAATAGTACCAAGTTGGTAGCTAGTTACTGAATGGGTTTTATTGAAAATTTTGACGGTGATTTTAATATTTATTAGAATTTGTAACTATCGTTTGATTTTTAAACTTTAATTTTTAATAACATTAATGAACAGTACCATAGTCCATTTAATCTTTTTTTAAAAACATCATTCAAGGAAAGCGTGGTGTTTACGAAAATAAATTATACTATCATTTGACTTTTTATATTCATTCCATTATAGGAATAAATTACAAAACATATCCACATAAGTTAAGTGCGTTTAAGTAATTTTCTTTTAATTATTTTGTTCTTGTCGTTGTATTTTATTTAATTTTTTTAGTCTTTATCATCATTATTGTTTCTATCAAAAAAATAAATTTAAATTTCTTCCGACTTTGCTACAAGTTTGTCTTTACATGACAATTGGGTTTCAAATCAAACAGCTGAACAGTACAATATGTGAAACAGTATGTGCGTATTGTATTGTGCTTTGGAATGCAATGGATCAAAGAATTTTTTTCATATAAATATTCAATATCAGATGGATATTTGAAAAAATTTATTTTTATTTTCACCTGTAGATATTTTAAAATGAAAGCTTGGTTTTACGTAATATCAGTAGCAGAATTTTTTTGCATCAATATCTTTCCAAGTATATCGGTTTCCATAGCGATTATTCATTTTGCTTGTGTGTAAAGTTCTTAAAATGGTTTCTGGGAAAATCATATGTTATTATTATTTTTTTTTTGCGAAAAATATAACAGGTGAACATATATTGACAGGTGATATTTAATAATGTTAACAATGTGTGAATACTTAAATTATTAGATATATTTGCAAGTTATTTCCATAAATATCGTTAAAATTGCTGCTCTAGAATTTTAGCAAATAACCTGTGGTAGAAAATTGCCAATTAAATTGTGCAGAAACGTTTTAGATTTGAACAAAATACGTAATGAAAAATATTATTTTTAAGTGGAAAATTAAAGCTTTGGTGCTTTTCCATTTATTGATTTATCAGAAACAAATATATTTTTGAGTGTAGTAGAAAATTTTGATAGAATAAAAGACAACCTGCTCAATTATACAGGTTTGACAATCCAAATTCACCTTTTTGGTAATGAATTCACTTTTTTGCAAATCAAATTCACCCTAAAAAATTAGGGTTTTATTTGTTTGTTAATATTTGTATGTATGTATACTTGTATTGGAATATGTACGTTTAAATATGCATTTGCTTATGAGTAGTGATGTACTGGTCTGGGTAAGGATGTATGACTAAATATGCATGAGGATATCCATACTCTAATCTGCAATTTTTTTTCAATAAGCATTATTAAGTGTGCATTTTCAGCTTAAGTGTGTAAGTGCATTTTTACTTACGCATGTATACGTATGTGCACGTTTATAGTTAAGTGTATATATATGTGTGTGTGAATATAAATGTACATGCGTGGATGCATTTGTGCAAGTTTATGCACATAATTGTATGTGAATATTTATGCGTGTAGGTTTCTGCATGGAATTGTATATGAATATATGTGTATGTTTGTGTGTATCATTGTATGTGGTTTGTATGGATGTATGTTAGTGCGTGCGTATGTGTGTATGTATATATCTGTGCGAGTGTATGTATGTATTTGTGTGATATATGTGTAGATGATGTGTCAGTGTGAAAATGTGTGTGTATATATGTTCCCATGTGTGAATGTTTGTGTATGTACATGTGTATATATATGCATGTATTTATGTATGTATATATATGAGTCCGAATATGAATGTGTATGTATATATATATATATGTATGTATGTGCGTGAGAAGGTGTGTATGTATGTGCGTATATATATGCATGTATGTGGTGTATGCTCGTGTATGTATATATATATATATATATATATGAGTTTGCATGGGCGTATGCATGTATGTATGTGCGTGGAAATATGTTTATGCATGTGCATGTGATATGTGGATATGTATGCTTGTCGGTTTGTTCGTGCGATTGCTTATGAATATGTTACGTGTGAATTTTCGAGCGTGCATGCATGTGTGTATACTAGTAAAACAACTATCATTTTCAGAAAGGTTTAAAACCCCTCTTTAAGCTTACATGATTATTTTCTACTCTTAATTAGTTTCTTACAATCTGAAGAAAGCAATTGTGCTCCTTTTCCAATGGAATGACATGGAAATACATCTTAATAATTTTCTCATTCAGTATAAATAAACTCATGAAGTAATCACGTCTATGAGATGAGTAATTTTTGATGGAAAAACACAATAAAATAAGTGGCAAAGTCGGATGTATAAAATTGAATTAAAATTTGGAAACTTTGTAACTATATCAATAGAAAAGAAACATAACGTTAGCAAAGTTAGCAAAAGAAAAGAAAAGAAAAAAAAAAAAAAAAAACACTATTGTAAACATTAATTTTTTTAAGAATGGATGAATTCTCATTAAAAAAAAAGTGTTGTGCTTTGCGGAAACTTAAATGTCCTGTGACAATAATTAAAAGCTAACACCTACTTATGATCATTATGAAATATATTAGTTGTCCATCATTTGACTTCCATCTGTGGTGGAATCTCCTGCCAAAGGATCTTCGTTAAACAGGTCGTAGCGAAAAGGTATGTGTTTAATTATACAAATGACGTTGGTAAGACTCATGATGTAATTCTTTGCCATGATGAGAGTCTCGAGCTTGGAGCGTTCCCTTGAACCCATGTTTTCAGGAAGGACATCCTGGAGGGAATGGAAAGCATGAATCATAGTTTGGTTTCGTTCTCTCTCTCTCTCGTTGGATGCCAGTCTCCTGAGCTGTTTGTTTGCTCGTCTCGGTCTAGAAAAGTCAAAACAAAAGTTATAAATTTATTTTAAAGAAGATTTTGTCTGTTCTTTTTAACATGACATAGAGTTCCGTTAGAAGTTGTATCGTGCCTGCTTCAAAGGAAGAAGTTCGATCTCGATATTTAGAATGAAATTCAGTGAATTCCGGATTCTACCTTTACGATTCTTTCTTTTAATTTATTTTCTCAGAACCGTTGGTTGTATGATTTAATACTTTAAATAACATAGAAAGAAGTTTAAAGATATTTTTCCAGATATAAATAGAGATAAATTTGAACTATAAAAGATTAATTTCCTAACTTTTTGGGGCAACCAGATGGATGTCTCCAATAGTGTGGAATTCCCGAATGTTACTTCTTGGTGAGTCTCAGCTGTCTCTGAGCTGAACGATAAAATTTAAAAATCCTATTAGGTTCCAACCACTGTATAGACATTGAAATTTCGGGTTCGGGTTTTTCAAATAGAACTTCCTAAACACTTTTTCCACCAGATCCTATAAAATACACCGTAAACTGGAAAAATAGATTCTTAGGGGGATCTATTTTTTTAGTTCAATTAATCTTTTCTAATCGATTAATTTAATTCATAATTTTGTATAGATATTCTCTAATTATTAACTAACTAACGCCCTGTCACTACAGCTCATGGTGGGCCAAGGCTATCTGCCTACTGACAGATATCGAGGCAGGAGATGGTTTCTTTTGACAGCGTGGGATTGTCAGCCCAACGCTTTACAGTCATATTAGACCAGAATTTACGGATTAAAGTGGATTCTGAACCACTTCAAACATCTATGGCACCGCCTGGACTTGAACCCGAAATCTTTTTTAATCACAGAATAGTATATTTTTAATGGATTTACTGATATGGCACTGATACTGAAATTATTTACGAATAGAAAAATGTTGGTGAAATTCATTATGTTGTTGTTGTTTTTTCTTATTCCACTTAGTAGACATCTAGACCAAGCCCATGAACCGTGTGAGTTCATTGTTGAAGGGAAAGGAGGCATCTTCTGTTGTGATGGAGCACCCGTAGGTAGAAGTCTCCCTTGTCTCCGTGACGATGACTTTTTTACGTAGTATAGTTGTCAGCCCTATGCCCTACAGTCATATTAGACTGGGACTTACGACTTAAAGTGAATTCCGAAACAGTAAAAACATCCATGGCATCGCCGGGATAATCACTTTGGTTATAACAAATTAAAATCAAACGGATTATTATAAATTTACTCTAAACTGGGAATCAGTTCGATTTGTGGTCTAATGGTAGATACACTTGTTTGGCTTTTCCTTCTACGGTCATTTTGTGCACAATTTGGGCTAGTTAGGCAGGGACCTATAGTTTAACGTGGATTGCACCACACTAACAAACATCCATGCCACAGTCAGGATTTGAACTTGAAGTCCCAAAGGCCAGAGCGCAGCCAATTGGCCATCAGGCCGCGATACTTCACTTGTGTCCAAGAGATCGGTCTAGATTGTGGTTACTAAGTGGATCATGAGATCGCCGATGAATATACAATTGTAGGAATTATTTAAAGAAATGTTATGTATGGGATTATACCTTCGCGATTTTTTTTTTTTTTTTGGCTGCCCTTTTGGCGCGTTTCTTCTTTTTCGGAACCATTTCAGCTTCGCTCGTTGAATCTCTCTCTGACGACGGTTCGTTTTTAGAGGAGGAATCCGTGTCTTCTTTCGTGGGAAGAAACATCTTTTCTTCGCTCGACTCGGTCTCCGTCTCAGATTCTATGGCGAATGCGGGATCCATACGCCACGCGGAGGGGTCCACACACCAAGCATGCGGGTCGACTTGAAATGAGAAGTCTGCCTCTAAATCAACGATGAGCAACTCGTCGAACATGGAGTCATACTCGAATTTGAAAGTTTCACGATCAAAACTGGATTCTAAATCCATTTATATCCTTGGATTAAAAAAAGCAAACCTGAAAAAACAAAAAAATATCAGACAACAAACTTTCAGATTATTATTAGTCGTTATTATTCAATTTCTCCTATTAGGTCACACTCTCCCTATATATATCTTGTTCAAATTTTCAATTGTTCATAAAATACTTTTATTCGTCCACTCAAGTTCAAATCCTTTTTTTTTAACTTGTAGTGGATGACACTGGATGTTAATACAGTTTTTTTCAAATATTAATTCAGTAATTGAATTAAATTTAATTAATTTTAGATTTAAGTTGCCTATATCAACCAATAGATGGCGCCAGATAAACTTAAAATAATGAATGAAAATTATTTATAAAGGACTTTCTGCAATAGAGTGAAAAAAAGTAGGAATTGACTTAATTTTTTTTTATATATTACTTGTTATATCTTATATTAGTAATCTCTCTATATATATTTCAAACGCCTAAAATTTGTAAATGCATTCTACACGATTTTAATCGAATTTATAGCTCAACTAGTGACCTAGTGGTAAAGCGCACAGCTAATGTGCAGAAGAACTCAGGTTCAAATTCACTGGTGTTTGTTGCAGTCACTGATATCAGAAATGATAAAAATCGATAGCGATTATATAATGTCTGTAAAAACCGTTTCGTGAAGATAACCAGTTTTTCTGATCGGAATTTTCTGATTTTCTCGGTTACGGACGAGAGTTCCTGGAAGGTTCAGCCTCCAGTCAGGCTGTCAATCCTACCCCATAAAAAGGAAACATCTCTTGTCTAGAAATCTGCCAGTAGGCCGACGGCCACTGGCAGTAGGGCTGTTGCGCTACTGATGATGAGGATTATGTTACATTTAAAAACAAGTGCATAATTTTACCTTATTTGCAATTAATTTATAATAGTCATTCAAATAAATACTCGAAAAAATATTTTACGATAAAACATTAATTTACAAAGAGATTTAAGAAAAAATAACATAAATAAATGAATGAAATCGTTTATTTCTATATCATTTTTTACAAAAAAAAATTTATAACTTATTTATAATATAAATATAATCATTTCTGTAAATAATCATATAAAGATGTATATAAATCTGATTTTCTAGTCGTATTTGACATTAAAAATTATATTGCGTACTTTTTATTATTATTATTATTATTATTTTTTTTTTTTAAAACATTTGTGGGAATCAACAACCAGACAGCGGAGAAAAAAAAACTGATATTGCTGTTAAAACTGATAATATTATATTTTTTTCTGATATCAAAAAGTTCAAAACAAATTTAAACGCAGAAAAACGTAAACACCATAAGCCTTTATTGCACAAGATGCATAAAATAATATTTGGAGTACGGAGGAGAAGGTCTACTTTAAGTGAATCAGAAGAACCAATAATTGACATTATTGTACCTGACAATCAGCTATATCCGACTAAATTGCTTTTAGGGAAGCAAGACAAGCAAAAGACGAATTGGAGAAATGAAACTCGTAATATTTTTCTGAGCCCGAGATCAATTTCCAAAATAAATTTCCAGATGCAAGATCTCATTCTCAGGGCAACAGAGGAACTCTCTTTCGTTGACTCGATTTGTAACTTTATTTTCATAATATTTTTCTTTCTCTTTCGTTTATGACTTTTTAAATGCTGTTTCAGATTTTTTTTCTCTCTATCCCTACCATTGTTTCAGTTAAAAATTATAGTTTAAAAACACTAAAAAACACCCTTTTAGAGTTAATCAAACTAAAAAGTAAAAAATAATTGTTAACATAAGAATAAAATGACTGACGAGAAAATGAATGTCACTGCTCTAAAAGCGTGGGGTGCTCGATATCGATCGTTATAATTTTTCACTAGTTTCATTCCGAAATGCAGAGTTAGTTTAAAAATATCATAAAAAGCAACCCACGCTTTTAGAACACTGACATTCATTTTCTCGTCAGTCATTTTATTCTTATGTTAACAATTATTTTTTACTTTTTAGTTTGACTAACTCTAAAAGGGTGTTTTTAAACTATAATATTTAAATGAGCTCCCGGTACGGAGGTTTGGAATTATAGTTCTTACAATAATTTAATTGTGAATAAAACAATGGCAAAATGCGAATATGTCGAGCCAGCCAGGGTTCGAACAGGGAATCTTCTGACCCGTAGTCAAGCGCGTTATCCTTTGTGCCACTGTCCCACGTGGCTTGAATGTTTTAGGTACTTTCATTCTACAGAGGTTAAATTGCTCTTCATAAGTTAAAATAAAATCTCTAATCCTGGCGATCCTAATCATGATGAGCTAATAAACTTATCAAAATATTTTAGCGTCGTCGGTCCTTGATAAGTCTACAACGTTTAAATTAAATCTGATCGCTAAATGTAGGGCAAAATCGAGTCCAAAGAGTCAGTTACAAACAAACAAACATACAGGTGAAACTAGTAAAAGCGTATTAAAAAAAACAAAAATAAAAAAAAACAGTGTTGTATTTATCTCTTATTCTAATATAAACTTTTGATCAGTCATAAATTATTTCATTCATATTTTAACATGGTACAGTTAATTTTATATTAAACTGTAAACGCCCTGAAGGAGAGGATTTGAATTCACATTGAAATTTATGGTTGTTGAAAGTTTATCTTTCTTAAAATACCTTTGTTGCAAGTTCTAAGATTTTCTCAAGAACCTTTCATTTGGGGACATTTTTTCACTTCCTTTTATTAGCTCACATTCTCCCTCTATATATCTTGTACAAATTTTCAATCGTTTATAAAATACTTTTTATTCATCCACTCAAGTTCAAATACATTTTTTTTAAACTTGTAGTGGATGACACTGGATGTTAATACAGTTTTTTCATATACTAATTCATTCATTAAATTTAAGTAATTCATTTTAGTTTTTTTTTAGATTTAAGTTGCATGTATCTACCAATAGAATGAAAATTATTTATAAAGGACTTTCTGCAATACAGTGAAAAGAAAGTAGGAATTGACTTAAATTTTTTTTTTTTTATATTACTTGTTATTCTTGTACATTCGTGAACATCTTTTTCAATAATGTATATCCCAAATAGTCCACTAGGATCAATTAATTTCATAATAAATTGTAAGCACATACATGAAAGGGGGATATGGATTCAAGTTGAAATTTGTCCTTTTGTTGAAAGTTCTAAGAATTTCTCAAGAACCTTTTATTTGAGGGCATTTTTATTTTTGTACAACAATGATAATAATGTATGCCGCAAATAATCTACCAAGTTCAATAATTTGACAGTAAACGAGAGAAAGTACGTCGTAGTTAACAAAACAGCACAAAGCCTAGATCTGCACAGTGCAGCCTGATTGCCGATTGGTTAGTGCTCTGGCCTTTTGTACCGAAGGCTTCAGATTCGAATCCTGGCGGTGGCATGGATGATTGTGATGGATTCGGAATCCACGTTAAATTGTATGTTCCAGTCTAATTAGCAAGTGCAAACAATGGCCGTAGAGCGACAAACTAAATCTGCACAGTGGCAGACATGGCGAGACTGGAACTGATGCCTTATCAATTGATGCACACTGTCCTCAGTAGAATCTATGGACGACACCATGGGGGCAATGTCAAAGACAGCGATTTTAAGTATTCATTGTTTGAGGGAGGGGGAATTTGTGTGGGCTTTTTTTCTCTCAAAGAGACCTGGACAGTTGAAATTCTACTATGTTTGGAAAACATTTTGATGATAAATTGGTTATTACTTTAGGAAAATAGTATTCGTCATATCAGTAAGAAAAATAATTTCTAAGGTAAAATATTTTTCTGGTAGAAATTTCAGCATTTAAATTTTCTTTTGAATAGTCTAATTTAATATATATTATTGATGATTAATCTGTGAAAAATGATTCAGATAAGCGAGCCTCGATATTAAAGAATGATCATTAAGAATCTTAACAATTGGAGCAACTGTAATGATTTTCAATGACGAATTAAAGTGCCAAATGTTGAACTCAATGAGAAAAAAAAATTTACGAAAGCTAACTCTTAGTTTGATAATTGCATCAATTAATAATACCACAAACAATACATGATTGATGTAGTATGTCGCTCTGCGGTAATTTTCTGCACACTTTGGGTTACTCAGACCGGGTTCTACAGTTTAACGTGGATTCCGAATCACTAACAAAATGAGTTTATAATGATTTGAAATATCTATAAATTTAACTGATTTCATTTGCCTAATACACTTATGGAGTGATTTGAAGAAAATTGCGAAAGAAAATTTCAATAATGAATACAATCGATTAAACCCACAATAGATATTCAGAACAGAACTTCTTCTGAAGCATTCGCGCAACAGCCTCATGAAGTAGGGTTTTGGTTTGTCGCTCTATGGCCATCATGTGCACACGAGGGCTAAACAGACTGGAATGGATTCCGAACACTTACAAACATCAAAACCACTGCCAGGATTAGAACCTGAAGCCTGTGATACCAGAAGCCAGAGCGCTAGTTACTTGGCCACCAGGCCGCATGGAGGGGGAGGCTTTATGTCGGCTGGCAGATTTCGACACTGGAGATTTTTTTTTTTTTTTACAGGGTAGTGTTGTCAATCCTACGTCCAACCGTCATATTAGACGGGTATCTACGGTTTACAGTGGAACCAAACCACTACTACTACTGCCGGACTCGAACCCGAAGCCAGTGGCATTGGCCGGTAGAGCGCTAGTCACTCCAACATTAGACCCCATTTAGAGTAGAATTATTCGTTTAATATAAAAATTTTTGTAAAGAGGGTAGGGCAGGAGTAACAGCCCTTATCTTCCTTGGGCCACATCTGAAAGAAATATCGAGACATAGTAATTACTATGTTTTGAATCTCACATAATATGTGCTGATTTACTAATTTGTTAGGTAAAAAAAATGAACTTTTATTAACGATATTTTTTTTAATATGAATTTAAAAAAATGTAGTAGCATATTTGTTGCTATGAAAATTAAATAAGCTATTTTATTAAAATAACGTAACATATTTAATTATTTTTTTAAAATTTTTTAAAATTATTAAATGTGTCAAATTATTTCATTGAATGATAGGAAAAATCCATTAGAAAATAAAAATAGAAAATGTAGATTGATATTTAATTATAAAAAAAATTCATTAATTTTATCATTTTTTAAGTATTTAATATTTTAAAAATTAAATAGAATATTTGCATAAAATTTCAATATCTTAACGAAATTTGCGATTTTATGTTGTTTCGTATTCTAACAGCGTGAAGGTTAACAGACAACCTTGCTTTAAGGGTTTTCTCAAAATAGCACAGTAAAAATTTGATTAAAATACTTGTTCAATAAACTTTTTTTACCAAATGTACAACATTACTCATAAGGAAAAATGATTGTAAAATGAAAACATTGCTGGGCCTGATGGCCGAATGTCTGACTCTCGGTGCCACAGGTATCGGGTTCGAATCCCGGCTGTGCCATGGTTGTTTGTAGTGGTTCGGAATCCACTTTAAACCGCAGGTCCCGGTCTAATATAACTGTAGAATTGTGCTGAGTGCTTGTTGTACTGACGTTGTGCTGACTGCTTGTACTGACGTTGTGCTGACTGCTTGTTGTACTGACATTGTGCTGACACCCCTACCCTGTAAAAAGAAACCATCTCCTTTCTATCCTATCCTCCTATCTGTCAATAGGCAGACGACTTTGGTCCACCATGGGACTGTTACGCCAATGAAGAAGAATAAAACAAGGAACACAGGAGGAAATTTAGCTGTACTTACGAGTATAATGATGAGAATTTTTTCAAAATCAGTACTTATATGGAAGGAAGGTAAGCTGCCCCTGCTGGTTTCCAAATAAAATAATTCAATTTAACATTTGATGCATTTTTTCCCCATTAATTTTCAAGAAGTTTTTAAAATGCAAATAATGTGTTTACTGATTCTTTCATTTCGTTACATTAAATCTAGGGAATGCATACGAAGAAATCCTTTAAAAAGGAACAATTCATCAACAGTTCAATTTCAACAGTTTAAATTAACATAAAATATACAGGGTGATAAATAATTAAAGTCCCACTTTCAAAATGCTGTAAAAAAAGAATCACTCGTGTAATGAATTCAAATTTGAACTGAAGATACTTGAAGAAGCGATTGGAGAGGATTCATCCGATTTTTTCCATCCAATTTAGTATGATCTTGTCGTGGTGGACGGGCTTTCCACTAACAGTGTCACATTTTTTCCGTCCAAAACCCGAAACAATCAATTACATTGGACCCTACAGTTTGTTTAATGTTGGCCAAATGCGTTGTCATTTGGATTCAAAATATCACTGGCAGCCGAATTCACTTTCTGTATGCCGCTTACAGCGCCATATATTAATACACGTTGAAACTTGTTTTGATACCGTACCGTTTCCACTTCTACAAGTATCTTCAGTTCAAATTTGAACTCATTGTGAGAGAGTGGTTCTTTTTTTACAGCTTTTTGAAAGTGGGACTTATAATCACCATGCACTTTCTGTTGTTAACATTTGAATCTTCAAATTTAAGACATTTTCAATCACCGACGTTTAAAATTTCAGAAAAAAAAATAATATAATACCTTTTCCAAGCAATTTGGTATTAAGTAATTTATTGAATACTATCTTTCTTAGGAACTTTAGTATTCGAATCACTTACATCACTCAGTAAAAAGAAAATTACTTGGATCAGCAGAGAAACAAACAGAAGACAGAGTAGTTTGGTTTTTTTAAAGAATACAATTCTTTTAATCTGCTTTTAAAGATAGTGAATTACACAACCATCTCCTTTTAAAGATAATAAATGGCATTTCAATTTCCTTTTATATATACAGTGGGTAAAAGAAGTATTGGCAATTGCTTTAATTTATTCATATTGACAAATAAATAAAATGTTATGCAATTTTTGCTGTCGTAATTAAATACAAGACATTTTAGATATATAAAAATAGTAAAAATCTTATTTTAATTTGCATTTTCTACAATTTTTTCTTTCAAAAACGAAAATTTGCATGTCAAAAAAGTATTGACAAAGTTTTCACTGCTATGCAAATTTTGTTACATTGAAGTCACGTGTTTCGACTGATAAGAAACTCTACCGGTATAAAGTCTGCAAAACTACTCCAATACGAACTTACTATTATTTTGCGATTACTGCAGTAAAATGACTTCGAAATCGAAGGAGTTGGACTTTAGTGTTAAAAACACGATTATTAGGCTCAGAAATGAAGGTTTAACTCTATCGTGCTATAGGAGTGCAGTTCAATATAAGTTTATTTACTGTCAGAAGTGTTGTAAAAAAGTTCAAGGAAACAGGATCAACGGAAAATAAGACTAGAAGTGGACGACCTCGAATATTTTCTATAAGAGAAGAACGTGTCATTATTAACAAGGGTAAGAAAACCCCTAAAATAAGTGCACCTCAGATAGCTAGAGATGTTGCTTTCACTTTGCAAAAGACTTTCAGCGTACAGACTGTACGGAATGTTTTACACGAGAGAAGTTATTATGGAAGGGCAGCTAGAAAGAAGCCATTCATCTCGGAAATAAATAGGAGAAAAAGATTAGATTTCGCAAAATCCCGCATTGATTTATCTGAAGAGTTTTGAAACACAGTTATTTTTTCCGACGAATCGAAGTTTAACATTTTCGGCAGTGATGGACGACGATATGTGTGGAGGAGGCCAAATACGGAATTAGAAAAGCAACATTTAACTGCTACTGTAAAACATGGTGGAGGCAGCGTCTTAGTTTGGGGCTGTATGGCAGCTAATGGAATTGGTAACCTGCATTTTATTGATGGTATTATGACAGCACGTACATGCATTGACATTTTGCGCCATAACTTAAAAATCAGTGGCCAAAATCTTGGCTTGGGAACATCATTCGTTTTTCAACAAGACAATGACCGCAAGCATACAGCGAATCTCACCCGTGAATGGCTACTCTACAATGCTCCTCGCCAATTAAAAACCCCACCTCGATCGCCTAACATCAACCCAATTGAAAATTTATGGCACCTGCAGGATCTAGAAATCAAGAAACATAAAATTTCAAGTAAAGACTACCTCAAACGTGTACTCTTGCAAGAGTGGCACAAAATTCCCAACAGTACAACAAAGACCTTAGTTTCCTCTATGAGAAATAGATTACAAGCTGTTATAGATGCAGAAGGTATGCATACAAAGTACTAAACATATACTGATTTTGTTTTCGCTCATAATTTTGCCAATACTTTTTTTATCATGTAAATTTTGGATTTTCTCGTAGATTTTGACTAAAAAAATATTTAAATGAAAATTTCGTTATATTTGTCTGTCTTTTCTCCTTCTGTAATCGCTATGTTAAAATAAAATTTGTAAACATACTTTGTTAGCAAATATGATCATTTATAGGCAATTGCCAATACTTTTTTTATCCACTGTAATTGTTAAATATATGATAAAATTTAATATTATAAGTTTAATTTTAGTTAAGCTTTAAATGTTATTTTAAGAAAAGAACCTTGATGTAATATGCTTTGCATTCGAAAAACGCCATTATTTTTCTTTTATTTATTTTAAAACTGAACTGTTAATTTAAAACATACATAACTGTTGAATTTGAAAAAATACTAAAAGAAACCTTTTGTCAATCTCCTTTAAAATATTCGAAGAAGTATTCATATTCATGTTTAATACAACAATCAAATAGAAAATTTATTGACATTTACTTTTCTTAACAAATTTTATTTTAAATGCACTTTGTATTTTTATGCAAAGCAATTTCAAGAAATCTAAAAATGATAAGAATTCAATAAAAAATGTATTGCACGTTATTGAAGGAAATCGAAAACAATAGAATTTTAAAGCTTAAATGTCAACTACGCTCAACATTAAAGGATAAATATAATATGTATTTACTCAGTTGATTTTGTAAATGCAATTTTCTTTTTTTTACATTTCGACGAAAAGTTTATTTGTTTATCTTTCACGCCCTCAGAAGGATGAGTATATTTTTCAAAAGGTAATCATTCATGGCCTGAAGCGGTGTTTCTAGATTATTTGGTGCATCAATAAAAAGATTTCTATTTCTATTTTTTGATATTTAGTCATTGCTATGCATACAACTGTAAATAATAATATTCTGAATTATTTGAGCAAAAAAATTTGATACTAATACATTGCTAAAATAAAATAAGTTGATACATTATTATTGATATTATATTTTTTTTCTAATGCAGCTGGCAAACACATAGACAGCTTGGTATTGGATGCCTTAAGGCAAGCGCTGCACAGATGTTACTCACTTTGCATTACCCAGGGGGCGCGTGTAACTTGAAGATAAGTCACGGAAGCGGAATAACAATGCCCCCGCAACTCTCTACGATCCTATTAGACCGGGACCTACGGTTTAAATTGGATTCCGAACCACTATAAGCATCCATGGCGCCGCCGGGACTCGAACCCGAAACCTGTGGTATCGAGCGCCAGAGCGCTAGCCACTCGACCATTCAGACCCTGATATTATGATATTTATTGATGAAAAAGACTGAAGGTTGTCATCATCAGTGGTGCAATAGCCCCATGATGGGCAAAACAAACACATTTGTTTGCCCATCAAAAAAAAAAAAAAAAAAAAAAATTTGCCTACTGGTAAATTTCGAGACAGGTTTGGTTTGTCGTTTTACGGTTATCTTGTACACACGAGGGCTAAACAGACCGTAACCTACAGTTTAAAGTTGATTCCGAACCACTATAAACATCCATATCCCCCAGGGACTCTAACTCAAAACCTGTGGCGCCGAGAGCTAGTCATTCGACCATCGGGATCCTAATGGCCGAGTGACTAGAGCTCTGGCTCTCGGTACCACAGATTCGGCGGTGTCATGGATGTTTGGAATCCACTTTAAACCGTAGGTCCCGGTCTTATGAGATTGTAAAGCTCCATAGAGCCCAGTAAGACTTCTCACCCACATCATTCTCAAACTGTAAAGGGTCAACTCGGCTCTAGGCACAATGATGTGGTGTAGTAATAGTAGTCATTCAGCCATAAGGGCCATTCAGTAGTCTAATTAATCTAATATTTAGTTAATAAACTTTCGATCCATCAATAAAATACAAGAAAGCTCCAAACTGTTTGAAAAGAAAACAAATGCACAAAAGAAACAAAAGAAGCATTGTTTATTATGATAACAGCTGATAATATTTTTTCTTCTGCATCTATTACTCATCATAATGCTCATTTAATTGCTTGTAAATTAAAAAAAAAATTACCGAATTAAATGTATCGTTCTTCTTCATTTACGCAACAGCCCCATGGTGGACCAAGGTCGTCTGCCTTCCGGCAGATTTCGAAGAAGGAGATGTTACCTTTTTACGAGGTAGGGTAACATAGGCCAGCGGGGACATTAGACTGGGAATCACGGTTTAAATTGGATTTCGAACCACTACAAACATCCATAGCACAGCTAGGAACCGAACCCAGTGCTAGTCACTCGGCCATCAGTCCCTATTGAGGGTTGGGCGCCACAAAATTCTTCCTTTCCTGGATATTGGATTGACAATTGAGGACATAACGTTAAAAGTTTGTGTACTATTGCTATAAAGAATAATGCAGCTTGTTTCAACCCTTTTCTTCCATGTTTATCGTGATAAAAATTTCATTTAAGAGTATCCCCTTTCCTCCCATAACATCCCCATTATACATTTCTCTATTCAAGAAAAAAAATAATCTTACTACTTACTCTACATATATAGGTTTTTTTACATTTTACAATTATAATTGTGCTTTTTTAAATAGCAGTCTAACTATAAAAATAAATAGCCTTATATTAATTTTCAAACAATGAAATATGATGAATGTTGACCACAATTGTTCAACTTTACAGTTAAGTTTTCAAATTCGATTTGAAAGAATTACAATGGATTTCTTGTTGTTTTTCTTATCCCACTTGGTAGACAGAGTAGACGAGTCCATGTGTGAAGTAAAAAATGTTATTTGCACTTTGTTAAATTGTAATGCCATTACAACTATATATGATTGCTGGAAGATTTTACTTTAAATTTCCAGCAATGATATATAACCTTTTTATCTTTTTATTTTTGGGGCCCTGAAGGGTCGAGTAGCTAGCGCTCGGTACCACAGGTTTCGGGTTCGAGTCCCAGCGGTGCCATGGATGTTTGTAGTGATTCAGAATCCACTTTAAACTGTAGGTCCCGGTCTCCTATGACTGTAAGAGCATCACGGACCCGAAGTCAGACTTCTGCCTACGGGTGCTCCCTCATAACTGAAGCTGCCCCCTTTCCCTCCATCCATGAGTAGATCACTCATGGGATGTCCGTTCCGCACTGCAGGACATTGAGGATTAGTTACAACACAACAACATCTGTGAAGTCGTGTGGTCTCATGGATGCATGGAAAAGGGGGCGGCTTCTGTTATGATGGAGCACCCACAGGTAGGAGTCCGACTTGGCTCCGTGACTCTGAAGAAGGAGGACAATGTCTTCCGGGAGGAATTTTTTAGGGGGTAAGATGTCTTCAGCTAAAACTTAAATTAGAACTAAGAGTTTAGAGTGAAGATTCGGTCAGAAAAGCGAATTCGATTGAATACCTATAGTAAATAAAATCTGTTGAATTTGATTCTTTGCTGTGCTGTTACAGCATGTTACACTGCCTCCACATATTGTCATCTGTGGAAAGCACAATTTTAGAGACCACCACTTCTCCTCTTCGAGCCGAAGGGAAGGACTTGTCAGCTCACGTTTGAAATGATGTTCATTCCCAATGTAGACACGGAATTTTCTGTCCGAATTCTTTTATGATTGTGCAATAGCTTTTGTAGATTTTGGACATTTTATCCTCTAAACGAGAGGTGGCTAACCCAAATAATCTTGCGAGCCACTTTGGAAATGCATCCTAACTCCACGGGCCGCATATAAAACTAAATAACCCCATATTATATTTAGACCCACTATATACATTTTATGGGAGTGAAAAACTGAAACAAAATGAATCATTATTTTTGTGTTTACTATTATTCTTACATGTAAATATAGGTAATATAATAATAATGATACTAAACGCGCATCGTAAAGAAATGTATAACACTAAAAATGAAATATAATAAATATATAAGTATAATCGAAATAAAACAAATGAAATCATTAAAAATTTTTTATTCTACTAGTGCGATATGTGTTTCTCCACTCTTTGACTTAGCGTTTGCAAATCGATCTCAATTTGGGTATTTGCACATCATAATGGGTGTTGCAGGTTAGTGTCCCTTATGTTTTAGCGTGTTTTGTGTTTGGTCAATTCGTCACTGTAAATTCATAAAATAGGCAATATATGCTATATATTCGCAAGAATATTATTTTAAAACCAAAGTTAATTTTTTCTCATAATTTCGACAGTTAATATTTTGAATATATGGATGCAGAGATAATGTATTTTTTTTAATACATTGGTTTTCACTACATTGGCCATTCTAAAACAAATACATTTTGTAAAAGTATGATCTATCTCAAGGGCCAGAAAATGTTCAAGGCGGGCCGCGGGTTGGCCACCCCTACTTTAGACTATAGAGTAGTATTAAGATTGAATAAGCTAAAAGATTTCAATTTCGGACTTTATGGAGTAACGCAACCAGATTTGCGGATCGTATCGAAGTAAAAACCGGGAAATTCCCACCAGGCACCATCGATATGAGACGCTTTATACACACACTATCACCATCGAGTCAACCTTCTTCTGAAAACAACTGCAACACACGTCTCTGTCCAGAGGATTTGGAAGACAAATAAACGTTAAATAATCAAAATATGTTAAAAAAGTTATGTAATGAAAAGTATGTTAAAAAACCTTACGTAATGAAAAATATATTAAAAAGTTTACTTAATGAAAAATATGTTAAAAAAGTTACTTAATGAAAAATATGTTAAAAAAAGTAATGTAATGAAAAATATGTTAAAAAAGTTACTTAATGAAAAATATGTTAAAAAAAGTTACTTAATGAAAAATATGTTAAAAAGTTCTGTAATGAAAAATATGTTAAAAAAGTTACGTAATGAAAAATATGCTAATAAAAAATATGTAATAAAAAATATGCTAAAAAGTTATGTAATGAAAAATATGTTAAAAAAGTTACTTAATGAAAAATATGTTAAAAAAGTTACTTAATGAGAAATATGTTTAAAAAGTTACGTAATGAAAAATATGTTAAAAAGTTATGTAATGAAAAATATGTTGAAAAGTTATGTAATGAAAAATAGGTTAAAAAGTTATGTAATGAAAAATATGTTAAAAAAATTATGTAATGAAAAATATGTTAAAAAAGTTATATAATGAAAAATATGTTATAAATACGTTAAAAATGTGTTAAATTGTTAAAATAAAATACTAAATTCAAAACTATAAATAAATAACAATCATCTAATGATTCTCGCGAACTTGGTCTTATAACATATCTTAATGGATTTTATGGATATTTCATTAAAAATAATTTTAAAAAATTCGATGCATTGAAATTATCCAAATAGTTTTAATCGAGCTTTATAGAATTAAATCCATAAGATCAGAGATAAAATTTTGTTACGCTATATACAGATCAATGGATAATTGCTTTTATGTCCCCAGGCTCAAAATACATGGCGCTACTTAGCTCTGACATTTGGGCATTATTCTGAAAAGAATCGTCAATGCCATTTGGTTTTAAATCCGGAGCTTCTTGCTAAATATGTCCTACACCAGGGGTGGCTAACCCGCGGCTCGCCTTGAATATTTTTCCGGTCCGTGAGATTAATCACACTTTTACAATATATATATTTATTTTATAATGGCCAAAGTAGTGAAAAACAATGTATTAAAAAATACATTATGTGTGCATCCATATATTCAAAAATGAGCTGTCGAAATGATGAGAAAAAATTAACTTTTAATTGACTTTAAAACAATATTGTTGCGAATATATGGCAGATATTGCCTGTTTTATTGATGAGTTTACAGTTATGAGTTCGCAGAATAATTAAATTATAGTTTGCGAACCCATGTGGCGCGCGTATCTTGGAACATCTAGTATAACAGGTTTTATGTTTCATTTTAAGTGACCTCAATGACGCAGTGACCATCTTTAAATATGCACAGTTTATTGTTGATAGCACAGCAAATCAGACTCTTAATTCAAGTTGTTAAAGCTTTTGGATCAACTTACACCTGCGAATCGTTTTTTTTACTAAAAGGAAAGTGACCCAACACAAAACACGCTCAAACATAACGGATGCAACATCCATTGCGATGTGCAAATACTCAAATTGAGATCGATTTGCAGAAGCTAAGTGAAAGAGTGTAGAAACAGCTATCACACTAGTAAAATAAATATTTTTTAATAATTTCATTTTTTTATTTAGTTTATATTTATATGTTTTTTATATTTCATTTTTAGTGTTATATATTTCTTTACAATGTGTGTTCAGTATCATTATTATTATATTATCTATGTTTACATGTAAGAATAATAGTAATAACTCATTACGCTTCAATTTTTCACTCCAAAAAATGTCTATAGTGGGTCTAAATCTAACATGGAGATATATAATTTTATGTACGGCCCATGGAGTTAGGATGTATTTTCAAAGTGACCCGCAAGATCATTTGGGTTTGCCACCCCTGTACTACACTAATGCGCGCATTACCACTGGGCACTGATCAGACAATTATTATAGTATGCCCTATTATAATTAATCTAGCATAATTATAATAATCCTCATATATATAACCATTAAACAATTAAGTATTCCTTAACAATTAAATTTATTTCAGGGCACTGAACTCAGGTTTCAGAACTCTTTGCAACATTAAAAGAGTTATAAATAATAATGTAATTGAATATATTCAGGTTCCCGATTATCAAAAAATTGAATCAGTTAGTAAATTGGGCAAACTAAGCTAATACTTTAAAAGCCATTAGACTTAAAACCTGAGATGTTTCGTAACTAAAACTCAGAGTTGTAAGATACTTTTTAATGAGATAAAGAAGTAACTTGATAGGCAGTGTGCTGAGTTTCAGAGTAGAATACAAGAATCGGAACAGAACAGATGCCTCCTGTGTCTATCAGGGGACTAACCCGTTTTTCTGGAGAAGAAGGAAAATACTAGTTCGGAGGCCGCCATTTTGAAAATTGTGGTAGCAAAATTTAAGTGGTATAAGTAGGATCCAATCAAAATAAAGTTGCACTTGCTACTAATTTGCGTTTCAGCTACAAGTGATCTCATGATTAGGATCCCACAATAACATATTTTGAAGATTTTTCAGTTGATAAAATATAAATTTAATTTTAATTGTAGAAAATATATTACGTTCAATTATCTTTTAGCAACCATTCTTAGCGTAGGTAATCTAAATTATAGACTACAGTTCAGAAAAACTACAAAAGAGAACCTTTGTCCTTCGAACCTTGAGATTATTTATCTAATGTGTTAATATTATTACAACAAAAACAATTAATCTTCCAAGAACAATATATAATGAGCACAGAAAAAAAATTATTTCACTATTTTAAAGTTAAATTTTAGCAGACAAGCAAATTTATAAGCTAAAATGATGAATTTCTTTTATATTAAATCAAAAAAAAAAATTCACTTTGTATGCTAAGTAAATATTAAACTAATGTATTTTTAAAGAATTATATAAATATGGCTTTATGAGTGTTTAAAACATTTTAAAATTGCATCTGCCTGACTCGTGGCTCAGTGGCAACGCACGCCGTTGATCAGCATTAGAGCTGGGATTCAATCCACTGGCGGCTTTGTAGTACACCCGTTAGTTATTATCTTACCTCGTTAGTCGGACTACCTGGTGGGCGTTTTCCGGGTTTTCTCTCCTATGATATGCAAGTACGGGTAGTTCTCAATAAAAGTCCCCCCGGAAAGTACTGTCATCTTTCTTAGTGTAACGTAGCGAAGTCAGACTTGACTGACCCTTTCCCACCTTCCATGGTACTACATGGTTTCTGGACTTGGTCTAGATTTTTCTGTCTACCAAGTATGATAAGAAGGGATGCGCAGAAGATCTACCTCCCCGTGATGCACCTGGTAACACTTTTTAGTGGCTAAAAGATCTGCAACTTGGCATTATAGTTAGATGAATGAACACTGTTTCTTTTGTTGTATTATTTTGTTGTTGTTGTATGTTTTTTTTTTTTTATCGTTCTTTTTTTGCTGTAATTGTTCATAATCTTCCATTGGAAATAAAAAAATAAAAACAAGTATGATAAGAAAAAAAAACGTTTCACCTTCATGATTAATATCATTAAAAACTTGACAAAATTCTGAATAATTAATATATATATACATGTTTAGAAACTCTCGCAATCTTCCCAGTTAGATACCACAAGTATACAAGTTATTAGTCGTAATAGATCAACCAACCACTCGCTCAATGATCATATTATTATA